>VWYP01013780.1:148075-181244 GCA_013400435.1 Pycnonotus jocosus | reverse complement strand
GAAAAGTAGGGGAAAAAAAAAAAAAGAAAGAACTTCTGCAACCTTTGAAGTCTGGATTCACAACATGAGGCAGTTCCCTAAAATGCAAGTTTATAGCTTGAGGATCAGAAACACAAAGAAATCAGTGATAAATCCTGTTTAGCCATAAAAAGATAATTTAAACAATCTTGAACCATATGTCAATTTGTGTATAAAATAACAAAATGTGAGCTAGTGTGTCTAAAAGAAGTGTCTAAGTATTAGCAAGTACCAAAATTTCTAGTCTTGGTGAGGTGGCCAAGTAACTAAAAAAGGGGATTTTAAATTAACCCAAAAATTCTAGTATATAACAGAATGATGTTAAATGTAGGGCCCGAGTCCAGTAACTTCTGAAATGTAGATGGATGCTGAAATGACAAGACACATTAATGGAGACACCATGAAGATACTTAGTTGTTAAGATTCATGCTGATGCAGTGAATGTTAAGTAATTTAGTTAAAAGTACTTTTGTTCAACTTGCACATATTGGAGATACAATTCCTACTAGAACTTTCTGAGAAAAATAGAAGACAAACAGAAAAATATTTTAAGGAGTCATGGGGTGTTGTATCAACCCAAACTTCTAAGGACTACTTTTTAGATCTGCAAATAGGCAGAGCTACAGGTGTTTCCAAAAGCACATGATTATCCTGCAGTTTGTTTCTTGTAGCTTAACTTTTCTGAAAGTAACTTTCTAAGGATAATAAGGGGATATTTTATGGGCATAGTTCAGGAAAGGTTTTTTGAAGTGAAATTTCACACTGTGTACCAATCAGTACACACAGCAATTTTTTTTTTTCTTTTTCATTACTTTTGTTCATGTTCAAAATTCCAGTGGCTTTCTGGAGGTAAAAATTAAAACTAACCTTTGTGCCTCCTCCTCCTACTACTGTGCCTAAAGTAGCTGGATATTTCCTAAAAACTGCTACATTCAGCCTCTCTCCATTACTTCAGCTCTCAAATGCCACTTGTTGGTCAGATTACTCCATCCTCAAGGAACAGAAAAATCATTGTCTTTTTCTAACACTAGCTGTAAAAAAATATATTTCAGACCTTTTTAACATGCACGGGGGAATTGTAGTTCTATGCATATAATATGCAGATGCCAATCAGGAACATTCATAACTTCTGCTCCTGTAGGCCAAATCCCCCTGAATGAATGGGAAACTTTCCACCAAACACAGTGGAAGTGGGATGAGCTCGTAGACCATTGAACTATAAACATGGGATGGGCTGTGTTACAGAAATGAACTCTAAAAAAAATCACTCAAAAATTTCTTATCTCTTCTGTTCTGAGCTATATTTTATATCAAACCCTTTTTTGATAAACATAAATTGTAAAGGTTCATGAGTAGATTGCATTTATACTAGCAACCTTTGATATGAAAAAAATAGATCTTTTATGACAATATTAATCTGCATAGGAACATGTGCTTTCAAATCTGGTAAAAGATGTAGAGCTTCAAGAAAACATGTCTTCAGATGAGTGTTCTATGTTCTTTTATCATCAGAAACATATTAAAAGAAAAACCTAGTGAAGGAAAATAAGAGACAACCTATTAGAATGCAGCTCCAGAGCCATTTGATTCAGGCTCTATATGGTACCCAGGAGCAAAAATTGCTTCCATTTTGCTTATGCTCTTTCCCTACTCTGCATGGTATAAGGAAGACATTTCATTTCATCCCAGAGAAAACAAATTCTTCTTGACTGCAGCAACTACACTTTATAATAGTTTGTCGTTCTCAACAGTATAATTTTTTTTCTCATAGAAAACAGCAACAAAAAAACCCAAAAAACCAAACCACACACACACAAAAAAAAAAAAACAACAAAAAACCAACCAAACAAACAAACAAAAAAAACCCAAAAAAACCAAAACCCAAAAAAAAAACCCACCAGAGAAAAATCTATCAAATCATCTACAGGCATGAAAAATGTAAACATATCCTCAAGAAAAATAAAAGTGGGACAATACATCAGGCATTAATGATTTATTTATTTCTGAATAATTCCAATTATTTCTTTTAGTGTATAGATAAAAAAAACGAGCTAGAATATTTGTCTTCTCTAGGAGAACACAAAATAATATTGTAAAAAGATGACAGAAGAACAATGCATAAAACACTCATGTAAAATACCATGTACAAATATTCTTGCTATTAAGGTGAAATACCTGCCCAGTCTCAGTCTAAATAACGTATCAAAAACAGCACCAAACAATTATACGGAAGTCTGATTGGAACTCTGCCATGAAAGACTAATTTTTTTTCCCATATCATGCAGGTGATTACTTATGATATGTTCAATAAAATAGGCAAGGTAAATCTTAAAATCTTTTTTACATCCTT
The DNA here is from genome assembly GCA_013400435.1 of Pycnonotus jocosus. Classification (NCBI taxonomy): domain Eukaryota; kingdom Metazoa; phylum Chordata; class Aves; order Passeriformes; family Pycnonotidae; genus Pycnonotus; species Pycnonotus jocosus. The sequence continues at coordinate 178,876 of VWYP01013780.1, read as the reverse complement.
TTGCGTAGATTTGTATGGCATCACAAGGAGAAAAGGAGAGGAGAATGAACTCTTATTCATGCACACTGATTTGTAGCACCTTTGGACTGATCAGCTAAGGATATTAAGCAACCCAGAAATGTATTTCAAAGCTTCTCTTTAACAAACTCAGCATGCCTCGTTTGTCAAGGCATCATGCTATCACAGAAAAAACACAACACTGTCCATTAAGATCGACCTTGAGCATTGTCCAACCCTTTCCGAAAACATGTGCACTCTTCTGAAATTGAATACTTTAGCTTGGTTGTGTTTAACAACTTTGTATATTTTATTAAGCCCCTTAAAATTTCCCTCTTTGACGGCTTAGATAACGGTAATGACCTTCTCCTGAGGTTAATTTCAGGTGTTGTAGACAGAGATCATTTCAGACAGATAGCCTGTGTAACAGAGTCCTTTGGCCAGTAAGGTGTGCAAAACAGAGGTTTTTAAATTTTGAAAACTTTGATTACAGAGCTCTGCATTAATGGTATTAATTAAGACACCTAACTGGCATGTGAATTTCATTTGTTTTCAGAAGTGTACTTACATGCTTTAAAAATTTCTCTATAAGATTTGAACAAGTACTTTCAAGAACAGCAAAATCCTATTTATTCTTTCTTTTCTCAGAAAAAGGAATTTTATATCATCTTCACACTGACACCAACAGCAATAGAATCTTTAATCCTTTCTGTGAGCACTGAGAAGGTAGGATTGTAAAATACCCCTACACTGCCATATTTTACAGTTCCTGCTGGAGTTAGGTAATGCATGAACTGCAAAGATAGAGAAAGGTCAGTCAGAACCCTCTGTAAGACATCCAAGGGAGAGGTGAGTTCTGGTGTGCAGGTAAAACCTGACTGCTGCCCTCAGTATTCCTGAGAAGAACTGTTCTCTTCTTTAGTATTTGTCATAGACTGTTCTTCCAAGACTTGAGTAGCTCACATGACTTCCAAACACAGATCTGTTTACAGATGTTTTTTCTCTAATGAATTCTTTCAGGTGAACTTGATCTTCCTGTCTACACACTCTTGATCAACTTCAAGGAACATATTTAATTATTTCTTAAACTTCTCCTGTAAACTGCTCATTTTTTGTTAACACTATAAGATTTCTTAATATAGTGAGATCTTGTATTTTACCTGCTTATCACTCCAGCAAATGCTCCACTTTGCAGTGGACAATGCAGTTATGGAGGCCACACTCAGTGAATTGCTATTTACCTGACCGAACAAATTATTTCATTTTAATTATCCTATTTTTTGTCCCAGGTGATTCTCATGTTCTTCCAGGAGATCTTGTGAGCCACAATGAGCCCTGCTTCCCAAAGCATCCTTGTCCTCTGAGGAATCATTTCACATGCTTCTGTCAAGCCACTATGACCTCAAACTCTGATTTCTTCAACTACAGGATTTGTTTAAACAAACCTTCCACCTTCTCTGTTGCACTAAACCTTCGGAGGAACTTTAGTCAAGGTTGATCCTCCTTGTCATTTTCCACCATGAGGACACCAGTGTTATGAGTAAGGCAGACAATGATGATGTGCACTTTGACTTTCTACTGCCTTTGACACAGTCTCTCATAGAGGTCTGACCGGCAAACAGGTGAGACATGGACTGGATAAGTGGACCATGCAGTGGGTAGGAACTCCTGGTGACTGGTAGCCAGCAACATCCCTCAGGGATCAAAACTGGCACAAAGACTATTTCATGTCTTTATCCATGACCAGGCTAAGATGGGGCCTTCTGCCATCAGATTTGTGAATGACACCAAACTGGTTGAGTGGACAATTCACTAGAGGGAAAGGCTACTCTTCAGAGGAACCTGATAAATGACCTACATTTGTTGACTGTGAAGTCCAACAGGAGAAAACTCAGTCTTGCTTGTTGATGGAATAATCCAATGGAACAATACAGGCCAGGGCTGACTGTCAGAGAAGCAATTCTGCAGAGAAAGATCCCAGTGTTCTTGTGAATAGCAAGACAAACACGAGCCAGCAGTGTGACCTTGCAGCAAAGAGGGCCAGCTGCATTCAGACCTCTTCGGTTCCTGTGCAACTGTCAGGTCCAGTAGAGTTCTTTAGTACTTGCAATACTGCATTTAGTGTTTGTCTATTTCTGATCACTGCAAAAAGAACATTGACAGACTCGAGTGATCCCACTGGAGACCACAAAGATGGTCAGGATTTGGAGTACACGGTGTACAAGAAAAGGCTCTAGAAGCAGGAACAGTTCACCTTGGAGTGGAGAAAGGAAAAGAGATGTATTTCTCTTCACTACAACTGTGTGATCAGAAGTTATATAGAGGAAAAAATCAGACTCTTCTCAGCCATGCACAGCAAAAGTACAAGAAGCAATGGACACAGGTAAGAAGATGGGAAATTCTTATTAGGTAACAGGAAATATTTTTTGCCATGAAAGTAGCTAAATACTGACACAGATTGCCCAGGAAAATTGTCAGATTTTCATCCTTAGAGGAGGTCAAGATTTAATTGGGCATAGCCCTGAGCAATCTGATCCAATTAAACCTGCTAGATTTAGGCAGGGTTTGGGCAGAACAGTCCACATCTCCAAATATATCTTAAATTCATTTTACAGCTTGTACAATCATCTCTCTAACAGAGGATACAAAACAAGGCAAAACAAATCCCTCATGCCAGTTAGGACTTCATATTGTAAGTGTTTTTTTCAGACTATTAGGGAAACTTCAGTACACTGAAGCACTAAAACCAGATTTCTTTATAAAAATTTAAAGAGGTATTACAATCCGCATGAGGTTTCCAAAGCATTCCAAATGGCAAAGTAAAGCATGTCCTAGACACCAGGGCTCTTGTGTACAAACTAGAAACATACAAACCCTAGAGCACCATGCCAATCCAATCACACACACTGGGACTCATCTGTCTGCACCCAACCTTATACATTCCTGGGAATCTTCTTCCAGATGAAGGAATAGGCTTTGTTGAAAAAGCTAATAGTGGAAAGATTTTTACCTTCAGGATGTATCACTTCACAGTCCTACTGAGTCATGCTGTGGTTCCAGCAAGGTAAGGAGTGGAGTAGCTCTGCATAGTAAGGCAGCCCTGGCTAAATGAAGCACCAGGGTGCTCCTACTTACTTTGCTGTGGATTGCCTTTGTGCAGAATTTTGTGTGAGGCTCCAGCACGAGATAACCAGCATTTGAGTGTATATGCTATTTGGCAGTGCTTTTACCATGGAGTCTCAAATTGCCAATCAGTTCTGGAGATTTCCTGTTGCCCTTGCAGGCCCCCTTCCAGGTGACCAGGCCTACCCAGTGCTCTCTTAAACGTTGCCACATTAACACCCCTCTTCCCACCCTATTGTATGAGAGAAGAAATAGCTCAAGAGATGATCCTCATGCTGTTTTCCCTGGGCTACACCCATGAGGGCATGGCCTGGTGTGTACAGCACTCAGCACCCGCTGAGGATTCCTGCAGGTCTGTGGAGGCACAGTCTGATACCATTTGTAACTGCACAGAGCGTGGTGCCTGCCAGCCCTTTCCACCCAACATCCCCTCAGTCATCTGAAGCATTAACATAGTACTGGGCAATGGGCCTCAGATTTATTCCCAGGTGTTCATCTCTGGTAGCAGTGCACCCACAGGTAAAAGCTGAGGCTTAATGCATTGGCCAGCCCTGCCCTCCACCTTACTGACATGCTTCTCCCGTGTACCGCACTATTAACAAATTTCAACTAACAAGGCAGCAGTGAGACCCACAGCTTGCCTAATTTTCCGGCTTGCATGAGCGCAGGATAATTTAGAAGCTGTGAATTTTAGCAGTCATAGAACCTTTACTAAAAATCACAATATCTGTAAATAATATCATCATCCAAGAATCACCTGAATGCAGGCCTTGTTCACTAAAATGACATAACAAATACAAGTTTTTCTTCATCCTGAATTGTCATTTAAGGTTTATATTAATCTGTCTGCTTGTATGACCTTCTTAACAAACAGGGAGGTCCTCGTCTTTCACTCATAAATTATCCACCAGGTGTTTCAACTATTCAGTAACTCTAATATGTGAATGATAAAATAATAATGCTTTGAATAATAATGATAACCAAGCATGAATAATAAAAACTTTTTTGAATACTTTGGAGAGCAATTCCTGCCCTACATACAAATTTTTTCATTTTGTGATTTTCAATAGCCAAAATTATGAATAAAACAATCTTTTATTTAGGTGTCAGAGAATACAGAGGTAGAAGCAGTCATGAAGGTGAAAGAGACTAAATTAATCCATCATATCCACTTTTGCCAGATTTGCTCTAATCTATTGTGGAACTGTGAAAGATCAATAAAGAATAAATAAAACCCCCCCAAAATACAAAAGAATTACACCAGATACAGTTGCTATTAGTAAAAAGATACAATCTATATAAATAGAAATTACACTGTTAAAGTCACTGTAAAATTCTTGTATTTGGGGTCTAATTCAACCTACAGTTACAGCTGTCACTTCAGCGAAGTTACGGTGATGTGTCCTGAGATGGAGGTGGGCTCAAATCATTCTTTTATTTCCACTTCATGACTCAAGGATAAAAATAATGATTTGTCTCATGTTATCACTTCTGTTCATGTAAGAAATAATTTGAAGTTTATTGGTATTTTTCTGTGTGATTTTATTCCAGAAATTCAGGGGTGAGGTTCAGATACACCTATTTCAGTATATATAATGACAACTCAAAAATCTTTTTGAAATACCTGATAGCTTTCTTCTTCCTCTTTGGAAAGCTCGGATTAAAAATTTCTCCACATATTGTTCTTAAAACATGTTCATACTTCAAAAGAACATTTCAGACAGGAAAGTTAAAAGAAAATTTACAATGTATTTGTTATTTTCACTCTTCTAGAAACTCTTGATAGACTTGTTATTTTTGCTCTTGTTTCTTATGTTCTCAAATGGAATAATTTATTAACAGATTTGTTATCATTGTAAAACAAGCATACTCAGCCTGAAAAAAGAAGTTACAACTTCTGTTGAGAAAAATTAGGTGCTGAAAACCTTTCCAATTTTTGTATTTATAGGAAACTACATCCAAATAATTTCCTACGTTTTTCAGAACCTTTAAAAGGAAGATGAATCTGGGAGAAAATAATGCTGTTAAGGCTAATTCAATAGTGGTATAGTAGAACTGCTGATATGAGAATGATGACACAATGCGTGAAAAATATTCTTGCAATACAGGGGGAAAATTATTAATGCATAGAAAATAGAAAATTTGCAGTAGACCCAAGCAGCATTAGCTATTCTTGCAGTATTGTGTGAGGACTCAGTAGGAAAAGTCCTTAGCTTTCTCTGGAAACAGTTTTAGACCTTTTCCAGTAGAATGGCCTTACTCTGATCTCTGGTGATACAGTGACTCTCCAAGCAAAATCTTTGAGTACCACTTGGCAGATAGTCCTTGCTGTTCATCCATGGAAAATCCTTGCTGAACATTGTTTTACAAGCAAAATCTTCTTTTGCTGTTCTCCTCTGAGGGTTTGGGGTTTGGGTGTTTTGGTTTGGTTTTGTCTTTTCACTGCTGAGATTTTTAACTCAGTTTTTCAGCAGAGATAATTCCACAGATATTTTTTTCAGCATGGTTTCATTTCACTTTTACCTGTGCCACGCCCTTCACACTGTTCAGCACATCCACAGACATCAAAAATGTAAGTTCTTCCAGGCTACTCATGTCAAAGCAAGGACACATTCCTCCACACCAAGTGTGCTCTGGGATGGGAAAAATGCTTCACTGCTCCAATGCCAAGAAACAGCAGAGGAAGCAGTGCTCCTTGCAGGCATAGTGGGAATAACAGACAGGATCACACATGTTGGCAAATAAACATTGGAAGAGATGCTGATGAATGCCTGGAGATGAACAGTGCTCCAGTCTTGCTCCCAGCCTATCTGTGCCAGGGATGAACTCAAAGTGTGGCACCAGACTGGATAAGAAAGAAAGAAAGAAACACTTCTATGCAAACCAGGAAAATCCATGGAATTAAATTCAGCTTCTAACTAACTTCAGGAATATCTCGCACTCTGGAAGACCCTGCACTGGGAGCTGGGAGCTGTGCTAGTTCACTGTAGATCTGCCTTTCTCGCAGGTACTCACCAGTGGCCAACTGCTGGATTAGAAGCACTTTCAGAGCTTTTCTGTGTTGTGCTTCTCCAATTCTGTTTTAGGTTTCCCATTTCTATCATGTGTGGGACAGAGATGATGAGCAGTATGGGACAGAGAACAGAAGTTGGATGGACTGGGGCAAGGAATACAAAACCTTGTTTCTTCCTCAACGCACAGTCCTAGAACACCAGCACATGATTACATTAAGTGTTTTAGTTTTCACTGAACTGCATGAACTGCAAATATAAGGTATCCTGGGTCCTTCCCAGAACCATCAATACTCATCTTGCACTGGATCCTCACAAAAGTTTGCCTGAGAGGCCCACAAGGGCCTGAAGCAGTACAGAGCACAAAAGCGTAAGGCTTTCCTCTCAGGTTGTCAATGAGGCTCCAAAAAGACAAATACCACCTCACTTGACTGTACATGGAGATGCTAAAGAAGCCAGAACAGAATATTTTCTCAGTCAGACAGAAGGGAAAAATGCAACCACTCATTTGTAAATTCAGTGCAAACATTATTTCCAACTGAAGAATAAACATATGTACCATAATGGGGTACCTCACCATGAGATGTGATCACAAGCATAAAAAGACAGCAAGCATGACGTGACATTTTTCCTATAGCTTCCTAAGCCAGAGATGGTCAGCTGTTGTATAGCCTGCAGCAGAGCTTTCTCCTATGACTTTATCCATCTGTTTTATATGACTGTATAGAGCTTGGGTGCAGGTGATTGGAGAGATGGTCCTGAGCCACTATTAGTGTTATTGCTTGCCCTCTAGCCAGTAGATGAGAAGTGAATTTCCTCTTCTCTTTTCTGCATGCCATTTATCATTTCATGGACCTTTGTGCATTTTCCAGATTTTCAACTCTGAAGAAGCCAAGTCAGTAGGTGCAATTTCTTACTTCATCTATCCCACCACCTTCTACACCTTCAACTGTACCCCTTTTAAGTTAATAGTAATAATTCATGGTGTGAGATTTTACAAAAATAAATACTGTATTCTGCACCTAGTACAGAGTAATTCTGGACAAAAGTATAAATTCAGAGAAGAGTGGCAGGAAAGCAGCCCTGGAAAAAGAGATCTGTAGGTGCTGGCTTACAGCAGGCTCATTATGTCAGCAGTGGGGCCTGGCAGGCAAGAGAGCAAACCACATCCTGAGGTGCAGTATCAGCAGCTGGTTAAAAGAGGTGATTATCCTGCTGTATTCAGCATGGGTGCAGCCTCATTTCCAATGCTGTGTGAAGATCTGGGCCCTAGAGTTTAAGATGGATGCAAAGGTCTTTGAATGCATCCAGAAGAGGGCAATAGAAGTGGTGAAAAGGCTGGAAGGCATGTCCTGTGAGGTGCAAGTAAGGACTCTGGCTTGGCTTATCTGGAGAGCAGGAAGCTGAGGGGTGACCTCACTGCTCCCTACAGCTTCCTGAGGATGGAAAAGGAGAGGGAAATGCTGATGTCTCCTCTTTGATATCCAGTGATAGGTCACGTGGAAATGGTTCAAACTTCCATCATGAGAGGTTCAGACATGACCTTAGGAAACACTTCTTTACCAAGACAGTGGTAAACATAATAGCAGGCTTCCTGGAGAGGTCAAGGTTCCATGCCTGTGAGTGTTTAAGAGGTATTTGAAAAATGCTTCTAATAACATGCCTTCACACCCAGTCATGAATTCTATTATACCTCTGATTAGGACTGTGCATGGTAGGGACAACCTGCATGGAATTGTGCAGTGAAATAACAGTGTATTTAGTTTAGTCTTCTAGTTCCTTCCTAGTATTACCTAGTACTATGTTCTGTGCCCTTGTTTGCTTATTACTGCAGTGCATTGAGCTGACATTTACATAGCCCCTCTGCAACACCAGGATCTCACAGCTCTTTAAAAACAGTCATTCCAGAGTCCTTTATGTATAAAGCTAGAATTCTTCTTACTTTTCTTTACATCTTTTCTTTACATCTGCCTACACAGAATTTCAGCTGCCTGTTTATGTTCATTCAGTCTCATGAGATCCTTCTTTGATACAGTCCCAACCTTTAAAACTCTGAATAATGTTAGCAATATCAGCAAACTTTTCTCCTCACTAATCACTTCCTTTGTCCAAAGAGTTATAAATATGTTCAACCACACATACCTTATCTGATTCTGCTGGTGACTTAATTCTAAACTGAAATCCCCAAACTTACCCTTTATTTTTCTCCTCCACTCTCTAGTTTAGTTGCTTACAGATCCATAGAACATGTTGGGAAAAATTATCACTTCTGCTATAAATTTTACAAGTCCTCTACTGACTTACATATTTGGTTTTGCTGCTTCCTACAAATTATATGAAAGCAAGGAAAGGCCCAGGTCTAGTCACTAGGTAGGATGGTGGTTGGGTTAGTAGTAACTCAGGTTAAAATCATGGCAAATTTCACAACTGCAGCTCTGGTGGTTGAAGTAAATGTTGTCATTTTACATTGTCCTCTAGAAAACATTAATTATTGCTAAAGGATTCTTAATGCCTGAGCTGGCAGAATTGCTGCAGTCACTTAAACGAACAACATGCATTTTTTCTGTATAAAAATAACCTGGCTTTTTTTTTTTTTTTTTCAAAATTAAATGCCAGAGTTGCATACAAATGCCTAAATAAAAATCATCAGATTTCATCTCATGTGCCTTCCACCATAAAACAGAAAACTCATCTACATAAAATTGCAGAGGTCTGCTCAAGAAAGCAGAGCAATCATGTAAGTACATTCTAAAGTAGAGTTTGACAAATGGTTCAGCCACTGATAAGATTGGCTGTCCATGACACTTAGTAACACTTCTGTCACTAATATCTTATGTGCTTATATTCACACAGAGTTGCAATTTTCTCACATGAACTTACACTCTTGGCTAGGAATAAGACTTCTAGAAATTATAAACTCAGAAGAAAAAATATATTAAAAAAAAAAAGGCACCAAACCCCAGTCCTTGACAAAACAAGCACAGAAGAAAAAATAAAAAATCCTGTGTCTGAAAGTTTACGTGGTACCCAGCTATGTACTTTGCTTTGCCCATTATACTGGCTAATTTAGTAGAACTTAGTATTCACACACAAAATCTTTCCTAGTGCCCTCAGACCATCACAGCTACAACAATACTATGAAGACATAAACTGACCACCAGTGTTTCTAGTGCAGTGACATGGAACATCACGGTTCATGTGATAGGCAATCCCTACTTTCCTCAGACGTAGGACCTGACAAGTCTTTAGCAAGTTCAAAGAACAATTGTACAGTTAGAAACTGACTGAGGCTGCTTGAAACTCTTTGTTAAACCAACCAAAATCAGCTTGATTACTGTACTGGCAAATACCATCTCCAATGAGCAAAGGAAGACATCCCTGTAGGAAATCTGTGTCACTAGCTATGCTGGATTCTGGTCAGACTCGCTTTACTAACAAGGCTTTTTGGAGCATTAGTTTACTATCCAGTCAGTGTATATCTGTACCAATTCCCCAGATTACTGACACCAAGAATATAACACAACAACCAGTTCTATTAAGAAAACTTCCAAAATTGAAGGAGGTGACCTTTTCTACTTATGGGACACCCCAATACAGCCTCCATCAACAGCACCACTTGTCACCACTCTGCGCCTGACCTCTTCCTGCTCACCTCTCTGGACAGCCATCATCAGCACATTGTCATTCCAGGTAATCCTCTGACACCAGTGGCCTGGCTTTGCACAACTGGGGCTGGGCTCACAGCTGACACAACCTAATGAAAAACAAATTTGCCAGAGATTGGCATCTCTCCTGAATTCCACGTACCACCTGAAAAAGCCTGTTAACAAACCTACTTCACAGTGACCTGGTCCTTCCCCAAAGCATTTTGCACCCTAGTCTTCTCATACCAGTGGAGACAAACAGGCACTTTCCATTGCAATTGTTTTAATTAGCAAGGGAGTACTCAGTCAGTTAGATACCAGAAAGATGCACCACGTAGCAGTAGCCCTTCTTTCCTACACTCTGTGCTCCTGTAGCACACCAAGGATTTTCATACCAACACATTCCACAGGCATCACTGTGGTGTGGACATCAGCATCCCACACACACAGTGACTGCAGGGTGGAGTACTGGCTCCTGATCTCCAGTCTGTGTTCCCCTGCACAGAGCAGTATTTCAGTCAGGGTGCCCAGATTCAGAACAGTTACTCTCAAGCCCTGCAATCAGCATCAAAATATGATCTTCATCTCTGCATCCCTTAACTTCATTGCAAATCTAGAGGTGGCAGAGTTTTCCCCATATGTCTGAAAAAAACTGAGGTCTACAGCCTCAAAAACTACTGTGCAGCACAAGTGAAAGTGACTGATAGGACACACACTAAAACAAACAGCACAAGGGCCTCACCTAGAAGAAATCTAATTGATTTTACAATGACTTAGTAATTCAAAGACTGACACAGATTTATCCCCCTCCTGTCACTTATTTCCCATGGGTCTTTGGACATATAACCTTTCTAGCTGTCGCACTGGTGAAATGGATGATATTTACAAGCCCAAGCACTCAGGTTGCTCTAGCACAGAAAGACAAGTTTCTGGTGGTGCTCCATAATGATGGCAGCATTCAGAAACTGTGAAACCAAAGTGTGTGGTATTGCAGTGAATTGGATCTGGCTGAGATGGAGTTAATTTTCTCCGTAATGGCCCTCACAGAACTGTGCTTTGTACTGGTAGTTAGGAAGGTGTTGGTAACACGCCAGTGCTTTATCTGCTGCTGAGCAGCAGTAATAGCACCAACCCCAAAGGCCAGTGGGTTTGGGTGACCCAAACTGATGAAAAGCATATTCCTTACCATATGGCATCTGCTCAAGCAACAAAAGCTAAGAGGAAGGATGGTCGGGCACATTTATTATTCAGTTTGTCTTTTGGAGACACCACTATGTGTACTGAAGTCTTACCTTTGACAAAGTGGCTGGACATCACCTGTTGATGGGACAGAGGGAATAAATCTTCTTTTTTCCCCTTGCTTCCACATGAATACTTTATTTTTGCTTCATTAATTTATGTTTATATTGACCCATAAGATTTTCTGGTTTGCTTTTTTTCCCCACACATTTCTGAGGACAGGAGTGATAAAGCGGCTTGTCAGGCACCTTTTGTCCAGCCTAGGTCAACCTACCACATACAGAAACTACTGCAATTCACTGAGGGGGATCCCAGATAGGGCCAAACCAATGTTCCTTATCCCCTTCTTCCAGTAAAATAAATGGAGAAAGCGTAACCACTCCCCATGCCCACATTACAGGAAATTAATTGGTGGGGCAAAGAGGACAAGGAGAGCTGACATAAATGCAGCTACAAGTTTGTTTAAAAGCTATCAAAGAACATAAAATACTGCAGTGCCAGACATCTATGTGGTTCTTGTTACCTGGGAAGTTTGTTCATACTCCTCTTGAAATGTGTCAAAATTTGGTCCATGTTTTGTAGGTCTTGAAGAAAATAGAGGATGCAAAAATGGCTGGAGAAGGCAACTGGCCTGTCTGTGTCTGCTTCCCTACATCCACCAGGACCATTGTACTTTTCAGGCAAATTTAACTAAAGCCTTCCCCACAGGCACCATATTCTTCATGGAGCTTGAGTTTTTACCATTACAGGGGTCTGCCCATAATAATGAGTGCTAGTTATTTGCTGGGACCATGGGAAGTTTCCAATATGAACATTATCCTGAATTCAAAATGAAGTTCATCAGAAAAAAAAAAAAAAAAAAAAAAAAAAACAAAGGGAAAAAAATTTTCTGAAATTAAAAAGAAAATTCAAAAAAAAAAAAAAAAAAAAAAAAAAAAAAAATCAAGTGGAATATAATTGGAAAGTTCCAGGCAGGGAAAATAGGTTGGTTTCATGATGTTATGTCTTTACAAGGGCTTCACAAACACACAGGTGAGATTATCTGTTCTCCTACACCCACTGCCTTTGCTTAGAGGGTCAGGCATTATTGCAGCATGCAATTCCACCAAAAGCCCCACTGTCCAAAAGCACACATAGCTTTTAAATGCTCAGACTTTTCTGTTTGAAACATGTTTTGCCCTGAAGTTCCATGATGTTGTTTCCCAAAGGGAGACAAGAACCAGTACAGCTGACTCTCCAGAGTAGCATAAATACACAGTCAAGTGTTACTGGCTTGGGATTGTATAGCAAAGGCTATAAACAGTGCCCTTCTACTCAAATTGAAGTCAGTAGGTTGGCACCCCACTGAGTTCCCAAAAGCTCATGGCCCCATTCATTTCCTGCAAGAGCGACTCAGAGTGAAGTTGTTGAGTAACAAACCTGCCCTACTCACCCACTTCATGGTCTTAATGGAGTAGGTGAAGAAAAACAGACTGACGAGTGTGGACAAAAAAATACACACCAGAGAAGCAATGCCATAAACCAAGGTGGCAGCAAAAAGGCATAACAAATAGGCAAACCAGAAGGGCTGCCATCCTGATTTCTTTCAATGGCTCTGAAAGCTGTGCTTTTTAAACCCTTATGAAACCAAATCCTGCAGTCCCTGCTCAGCTTTTGTGGAAGCAAGCTTCCTATTGACGTCAAAGAACACATTACCTCATAAAGGACTGCAGGGCTACTTGCAGAGACATCGCTCATTATTCACTGTGACTGCACGCTTTGTGTGCAGAAGCAATGCATCTTCATTCTCCCCTCATGGTCTGCTATGGAAATTAAAAGCAGTCTCCAGTGATGCAAGCACATCTGCAGAATCAGTCCAGAGGTTGGACTGCTGCACACTGCTATGCTACCTTACACAGACACTTACAAAAACACACTGTTTATCCTGGGACGTAGGGAGAACACACTTGATTTCCAGCTACTGTGACAATTTTTCTAGTATATGCAATAAGGATTCCTGCAGATTCTGTAAACTGTCCTAAAGTGGGCAGCAGTCTCTGCTCAGTCCAGTCAGCACAGGATGACTAGAGTGGCTCCAGGTTGCAAATTTCTGTCCTTTTCCCTCTGCCAGCTGATGAGGCAGGCTGAATATGTTGTGTATATGCTCTACAGCTGCCAAAGTTCACAGGAAACATTAAGAAAGAAGCACCCACAGGGTGTCTGCAGGAGGTATGCCTTCCATGCAGTATCCTTCTGCTGATGTGAGAACAGCTGCCAGAGAAGGGAGGCAGAAAGCAAGAGGGGAAATAACCTTGGATCAGATGAAAACATGATGCTTAGTGCAAAAGAGTAACTGCATGCCAGATTCAGTGAATTATTTGTCAGCAGAGTCAGCTTGTCAACTACAAGAAGCCAAATGGGAAAGATGTTTCATGTACCAGACCAAGTGTTTGATCAAATATATATAGACCATATAAAAATAGTCTTCTGTATCCAGTTGGACATGCTAGCAGGACTAACACAATATTCAAGAATAAACTAGAATGCATGGCAAAAATGAAGATGGTGCTAGAGTTAGGTGTAAGCAAAACCAGACAATATTTTCAATAATATTTGGTCACATGTTTATATATTAATCTGTGTCTTAGCAAAGAAATGGATTTAAAACAGCCAGTAAGTTATTACCGAATAAAAGCAAGAATGTCAGAATCTAGCTTGAAATAGCCCTTATTAGAGATAAGAAACACATTTTACATCATCATGGGTTAATATTTCAGCATTCTTGTCACAGACCATTCAACAGTAATTACTAAAATAAATAGGCGGGGATTGATCGGATATTCCATTTAGATTTACCATTTATAACTTGCTCTTACTGTTGACTTTCTCTGTCTGGGTAGAATTTGCACTCATACAGCTGTAATCAGCCACTGGATCCAGAGCTGTCAGGTGTCATACTTGGTTTGGTGATTCAGATCTGTTTGTCTTCTGCACCATCACTTTATTGTACACAGACAGCACCCTTTGTGGGCCAATGGGTCCAGTGCTGAAATCCAAGATCCTAGCACACCATCATGTCTCTACATGCACAGGCATTTCTGAGGAAAGTATAGTACAGGTGAAAATGTCCTGCAGCTACTTCCTTTCTGCACTTCATATTGCTTGACTCATCTGTTGCATATAGACACGCAAATCCATATAGAGCGACACGGTGCTACTGCATTCAGACAACTGGACTAAGGTACACATCACCACATTCTCCATTAATTATTATCCAGCCATAAAAATATACGCAAATCTGACTTCTCCTTCCCCATTTTAAAAGAGCCTTCTGTAACTTCAGCAACTGTATCTTCTCCTGGAAAAGCAGAGATTGAATTTGGAGCTCTGCTGGAATCAATGTGAGGAAAGCACCCCTTCACACAACAACATATTACAGCCCTTTTCTTCAAACTCTAATCTGAAAGGTGGGTCCACTGGGAGTTTTACAACTGGCCCTGGTTTCCAGGTACATTCTTGGATATATTGCTGATCTCATATATCCCATGCCCACTGACAGCCTTTCCTTCTGCTTCAAGAGGACTAAAACTTGGCAAGTTACAAGTTTCGCTGGTATATTTCAATGATTTTCTTTGCTGGTCCTCAAAATCCATTATCTTTGAAAAGTCTTTGCCAATGAATAAAAATAATTGGTCTAACTCTTTTATCTTTGCAGCAGCCTTTTTTAAGTATGAGTAAACACAGTTGTCTTTTCTCTGACTGAGCTGTCTGAATGTCAACTCCTTCTCTTATTACACAAACTCCTCTCATTTTCACAGCACCCCTCTGTGCTCCTCTCTGCAGTGAATGGAGACCTGAGAACTGCACTGAGGGTTGTCCTGTGGCAGGTTTGCTTGTTTCACTCCTTGCTGTCCCTTCAGTCCACCCACCCTGATTTTCCTTTCACCTTCTGGGCAGTAACATCATGAGTTCACCCCTATTTCTCTCCTGGAGGTGCACCCAACTGGCACAGATCCTTACTACTGCCTACATTTCCCATTTCCTGGGCCTGATCTGAAGGATTCTGCTATTTGCCTTCTCCTCCTTCAAGACCCCATCTGTTTTTGCATACAGAGTAAGGAATCATCAAATGTAGAACAGGAAGTGAACTTCCACCTTTTTCTAACAGTACCCAAATTGAAAAAAAAATTAACACTATCTGCAGCTGAGAGTCCAGGATAGCCACCAAATTGCTCTTCCATTACTGACCCTGCTGCACGGTGTCCAGACCTACTACTCTCTCTGACCACCAGCTTCTGAGTTTCCTGACCTTTTTGAGACTGGAAAAGGATAATTAGTGACAGCTTATTTTGAGTATGAATGAGGGGACATACCGAGATTCCAGGTACCTTATCTTTCCACATGTAAAAATTCAGTCTTCCAGCCCCCTTTGTTCACTATTAAATACTAAATTATGTTTCTGTCACTCTCAGAGGCAACATTGCCTACCTAAACTGTCTGTTTTTCCCTACTTCATCTCCCTTCCTCATCCTTAACTCCCCTTAGTGCAGTTTTTCCCTCTTTCTGTTATATCCTTTATTTCAGGGTTATATTTCTTATTTCAGTTCCTAATCCCATGTGTATGCCTCCCTGAAGACAAAATCTGAGGTTGAAAAGGTACATCACTCGTGCAGATGCCTTTCCCTGGCCACTGCCCAACATTGTAGCTGTGAGCTGATGTGCTGGATGCTCCCCAAACTGTGACACAAGTGATACAGTCCAAGCAAAAAAATCCTGCCAGTATTTTTGAATACTTATAGTGGCCTCCAAATGGGCAGAATACTCCCTGCAAGTTAAGCACATTCATCAGTCAGAGGGTGTAACAGTGACTGGCATGATGGTGCCCATGTGAATGAATAAAATAAAGGGAAAAAAAGTGAACTTCACAGACTCACTGTGAAGTACATCCTTTTACTGAAAGGGAAATAAAACTGAAAATGTTTTTGAGGAATGCCTGCTCTGATCCATAGAGTTCTTTGCCCATCCCAGCTTTTGAGGAGAGGCAGTTCTGGAGATGAGATGTCACTACTCTGTACATCATCAGTACTGCAGCAGGAAGTCTCTTGCAACACAGAGACTAAGTGTTAGGTTTTGACATTTGTGTGACTGTGAGATTTCATTTTACAGAAATAGTGACACATCTGTAGAGCCTGTCGATGCTAAAAGCTTACAAATGGGCGGAGTATGAGACAAACAACAGAAAAAAGATGCTATCTCTTTTATAAACTCCATCTCCATTGCTGGAGTTCACTGGAGAGGAACAAGCACATAGATTAGGAGCTATTTAATAAACCACCACAGAGATCTCCCCATCAGGGAAGAGAGCAAGGAAAGATACATGCACAAAACAGATATTAGCTGCGTTCTTTGCTCACGGCAAATATCTGATGCTGCGATAATGGACACACTAACAGGACAGAAACAGGCATCCTGCTGTGGAAAACAACACAAGCCTAAAGAACTGCACCCAAGCAAAGCCACCAGCAACCCAAAAGCCACCCTGCAACTTTTTCGAGAGGTAAAAAGAAAAATATGTACATAAGCATCCTCTATTTGCCCTGGGGTGTTCATATGCTTCCCTGCAGGAAACTACGTGTGTTCTTCACCCATACAGAGATGCTGCTGTCTCTGAACTTCTGGCCTGCATTTAGTGGAATGGGAACAAGGGACCCACTAATGAGAGATTACTATCCAATCTCGCTGACAGTTTTGCTGGCTCAGTTATTGTGTCACCTTCATCAGTGCTGCAGACTGCAGGTAGTTACTGTCTTTGTGTGCTGCTAATGCCATGACTTGTTTCCTTTGTTCCCCTTCCTCTTTCCCCGAGGTTACCCGGATGGACACACACCACTTCTGCACGCTTTGCTGCACTGACCCAAGTGGAATGTAAGAGTTTGCCAGGTGCAGCACACCAACAGAGGAAGCTGTGGGTTTCTCCACAGCCTTGATGGAACTGCGAGCACAGGGACTTCATTTTAGCAGCTCTGTCTGCTGTGATCCACAAGCACTTCACTATTAGGAAACCCAGACTGGGATGTACTGACACCAGAGCTCTGCTCAGCTGACCTGGAGATGTGGGAGCAATGATCACTGGAAGCTCCTTCCTCTTCTAGCTGCTGAAGCTCTGGAGACTTCCCATCAGCATAAAGGAACATATCCAATAAATTCTGCAACAGATTCCATGCATGAAGCCTCAGATTAGCTTCCCTCTTAAACATGAATCTCACCAAAGCATTTAGGGAGTCCCACCCTGAGTCTCTATAGTGCTGCTTTCACCTTCATGAATCACAATATCATTCATGAACATGGTCTGGTTCAGGTTCTCCTCCCATGATTGGGCTCTGTTAAACACTTTTACCTTCTGCCTATGCATGCAGCATGCAAGCACATTCATACTTTATGCACTAACACCAAATGCCACCAGAGCAAATTAAAATAATAAATATGGTATGATGAAAAGGCTAATTTCAATACTTCAATTAGAGTGCATGATGTTGTTCTTGTGCATGACATTAATCTTGAGTCTTCTTTTTTGAAACCTTTTTTACTCTCCACTACTTCAAGTGCACAATGTCCCTAACAGAGCCACAGGAGAAATTACTTGACTTTTGCATACTGCATTGCTAATGAGAAAATTGTTTGGGTTTATTGCAACTCGATATATATAAATATTCACTGCAGGAGAAAATTCTTGAAAAAAGTCTCACTTTCAAAGTGTCCTGGGACACAATGGGGAGCAACAAACAAATTAATTCATAAAAAAATTGACATTGGGAAAATATTTTATAACATCCATTCCATTGTAAAAAAAAAAATTTAAAAACATAGATTCGAACCAATAGGCATTTCCATTTTAATTCCAAGGGAGAAAAGGCACAGAAAAAAATACAAGCATAGGCAAAACTCCTTCCCAACATAGAAGGATGGTTCCTGCAACCAGAATTTTGGAAGAGGAAGGAGAAGGGGAAGGGAGAGGGAAAGAGAAATAGAAAACAAAAGGGTGAGGGAATGTTTAATGTATCCAGCAGACTTATTGAAATAAGTATGTCCAGAGACTTGGCAGACGGATTTAGAAAAATCAGGTTTAGAAGTTTTCACTGAAAAAGACACAGAGGTGACTCTGAGCAACTGACCAAATAGACCCAGGAACCAAAGCACAATGAAATGGACCATGGAATGAAATGAAGTAGAGAACAAAGAAGAAAAGGCAAAGATATGTACAGTTTTAGCTCTGTACAGTGGCAAAGATTGAATACACGCACATAATGAAGCAGCTGAAATTTATACAGCTGAAATTTATAAGGATCCATCCTAGTATATTTCAATACACTCTAAATCTGAACTTTAGTTCATGCATTAGATATTTTTAGTATTTTTTGTAACTTTTAGAAAGTGGGAATCACACCATGTACAAATCAGCGGCTTGGCCCCTGAGATCTGGATGCACAAGCAATATGGCTGTGTTCACAGAGCATTCTGCACAACTGCAGTCCCTGAAAGCTTCACAGGGATCTTGAAACTCTCTCACTGGAAGTAGCAAAGTGGTGGATTTGGCAAACGGAGTGTGCATGAAGTTTAGCAAGTCTAAAAATGTATGGCAATGCACTTGAACAAAAATAGCTCCAACTTTTACATAAGCTGATGTTCTGCAAGTGAACTTTTATGTGCCATCAAGGGAAAGCCCTCTGAGTCACCACACGTAACTCAACACTGTCAGATGCCCTGAAGCAGGTGAAGCAGCTACAGTGTGCACATGTGCAGCAAAGCATCAAAATTGTCTTAGGGAACTGCGTATTTCCTTTGTGCAACAAACAGGAGTTTGGGGCCAGTGCTTAGAGACAGTTGCCCATACAGCTTTTCTCTTCATGGACCAAAGGGAACTTTTCCAGGAGAACCTGGAGCCGCAGTTTGGGGCTGTTTGTCCCAGCCTAGATTTCCACCTCTTCACATGGAGAGACAACGCACTGCAAATTGCAATAAGCTGCAGGCTCAGCCATCATGCTGCTCCAAATTTGGTTGCTTTCAGGCTGTCTTAAAAAACACAGCAGGGAGTGGGGAGGGAAGGGACTGCATTTTGCCCCCCAACTTTTCTGAAAGCCCATATAAGATAGGGAAAGGGGTGAGGCTGTGAAAATGCAGGGTACCTTGTGGGGATCCCTATTCTGACATCTAACAATTGCTCAGGTATAGACTTTTTGCTGGACTTCAGTGCCCTGTCCCCCAAGGCTGAGTTGTATAGCAGATGAAATATATGGGTAGGGAGGATTCATATTTTTAAAATTCACATTTAAGTGTGGCACCAGAGGAAAATCTTGTGCACACCCTCACTGTTTCCAGAGTATGCTATGATAAGCACCTCTGAAAGGCTCCTAGGTGATGGACCATCCCAGAGGCCTGAGGACACCCATGGTCAGGAGAATTCATCTTTCATCTACATTAGGCCCATAGCAGAGCAGAGATTTTCATTCCTTGAAATATTAAATATAACCAAAAAACTATAGCAGAGTCTCAGTCTCCCAGAAAATCAGGTTAAGGAGGCATTTCAGCAGGAACAGGTCTACCTGAATGACCTATAGCAGACACTTGCCAGTCTGTTACTGGACAATTTCAACAACATCATTTCTATGCATTGTCAAGCCACAGATTCCCTAGGAAAGTATCCACACAGACTGAAAGTTTTACCTCAAACTAGTGACTACTAATCTTGCCAGTAGATATGACAACAGGTTACTAATTTCTTCAGTGTGGTAATTTTTGCCACTTACAGTACTCAGTGCCTCTTCGAGCCATTTCTCCAGAGGGAGCTTTCAACAGACTAGTATCAACACATGTTCTGGCAGTCAGCCTACCTTTCAGACTCCAAGCCATGCCAAGGACAAGGTCAGCATGGAAACTGACCCCTCTTCCCACCACTGCATGGACCCTTTCAGGTCAGGTGTACCAAATGTTGTGATAAAGTCATTTAATTCCCCAAACTTTCCATGAGCTGTTTATCAACAACTCCAAATTAAATACCTTTAAAATCTATGAGAACAAAACAATCTCCTAACTGCCCTCACACACATATCCACACCCACACAGAGGATAATTCCATTTGTAGTTCAACATTTTTGATTCAAAGTTGCAGGAGGCAACACTGCTACTAACATTGCCAAGCAGCAGGATTTTCTGGCTTTCTGTGCTGGCACTGCATTTGCAGACATCAAGGTTTCACACAGTCCTGAATTTAGAATGCATAGAGCTTCAAGAAGGATAGGCCAGAACCAAGGTTGTTTGAAAACCCTATGCTACAAAATCAATATTTAACACATTGGATTTCCTAGTGAGTCTTCAGAGACAAGTGTCTGACATTTGAGTTGTCCTGGGTCAATATTAATTGCACATAACTTCTCATCTGCATTTACTGCCATGTTTCCACAATTAAATTATAAAAACTAAATGAAATCTCTGAGTTTCCTGGATAAATCTGCATGCTAAGTTAATTAACACTGTAATGGAAACCACTAAAAAAAACCTCAGGCCTGTCTGATCCAAGGCCCATTAAAATAAGTGACAGCTTGATTATAACCTGAAGCAAATTAACAGCCATGCAGCTTTAAAAAACGGGGTGGTGATGAACTGCTTCATAGATGTCAAGAAACTGTTTTGCATGGAGGCCAACGGAGAGACCTCTTTCTGCCAGTGTCAGCATTTCTGGCACCTACTGTGTGTGTACTCCGTTTTTCATCAACAGGACACAGGGCAGACCTTGCAACATGCACTAGCAGTCTCACTGTTTTCAGCTGTTCCTTAGGAGGCAGAATTCTAAGAAATGTGTCAGCCAGCATCTAGGGCACCAAGAGCCATTGTCAAATGATGGGCTGAGTTACGAAGGAAGATGCCAATTTTACTCTATGGGAGGTGTAGGATACTGGGCACCAGAGAGTGCCACAAGATGCTACAGTATGCTCCTCACACATAAACTGCATCTTGTTCTTATTGCCAAACTGCATTTGTCTTCCAATCAATCAAATGTTCTTTATAACTTCTTAATTCATGACACTTCAGAGCACTTTGCAGCAAGAGCAACAAAAACAACAAAATTAATACTAAAAGGAAAAATAGGGAGAGGCGGACTTCAAAAAGAATAAAAGCCAAAATTTTGGCTCAGTGGTTAAATCAGAAAGGTGAAGGCTTGTTCACCATGTATGGCACTTAGGCCTTTGTCAAACATAGCACATGCTCATCTAACCAGCTTTGGTAAGGTAAGGAGTTGTAAAATACACACTGAGATGCTGTCATGATCAGCAGCTCCCAGGAGCATCATGTGAAAAGCACCAATGATGCACTATGAGGATCCTGCACTCAGAGTCCAACAAGCTGCAAGTTAATTATGCAGACAACTGAACAACAAATTATTGGATTCAAAGGCATAGTATGAAAGGAAAAAGAGAACACCTGGAGTATGGATGAGTTTGTATAACCTGAACCTGCAAATGTGGATTTGTTAGTCATAAGCCAGCTTCAAAATACAGCAGGAGAAGTGTTGCAAAGCTTAATATGGTTAATTGAAGTTAATTATACCTAATTATGTATGTAACATATTGCAGAGAGTTATCTCAAAACAAGTATGTTTAATAACTACAAACAACACACATAACAGAGAATACCGTGATGAAATTTTAAAGAAAAAACATAATAGATATGCTCGAAAGCGAAAGCAAAAGCAGAGAGTGCCAGCTGCTGAAGAGCAGCAACTGCTCACACCATCCTTCAGGCAGTACCTGTGAGGGGCTGCCCTGCACTCCCTGCTCTCTCCACACTCACTTGCTGAAAGAAACCCACCATGTTCCTCCTTCCAGCCCTACCCGATGGAGAGCACATGGGCCTGGCCACCCAGCTGTGCCTGCAGGCACAAACCCTCACCACAAACAGGCACTCTGGGATCCACAGTCCCCATGGGCTAACACAAAATGTCACTGCTAGATCATGGGGACAAAGATGCCAAGAAACACTATCCTGTCTCTGTCAGCAAGTTGCTCCTGCTCTACATCACCAAAGCAGATGCAACTGATGACCTAATGGTCGGGTCCAAATGTCTCACAAAGCCACTGCCTGACATCCTGCATCAAAAAAACTATGTATTTGAGCACAGCCACCTGGACTGGGACTGCCAAGGACGCAGGCTCAGAGTTGTTGGGATAAGCTTCAGAGAGGGGAAAAAGTAACAATCAAACCCATCACTAGATGAATTGTTTTACAAAATGGTAACAGTGGGATACAGCAGAGGCTTCTGATTTAGCAAGACCCTTACGAGGTGAAAGGGGAATCAGACCACATCCTTGGTAAAGAGTTTGAGGTAGTTGAGTCCTTGCAGGATTTTCATCTCATCTTGCTGGGCCTTGAGAGCTTGCCCAAGACAAATAAGTTCAAGGAAGATGGTAAGGGCCAAAAGATACTTCAGACCCCCTTACAGAGGCCTATGGCATTGTAGTACTAACATCTCCTATATTTATGTGTTGACTCACTGTGATTCCTATAGAAAATGGGTTTCATGCACTTAAAACTATTCTTTCTCCTCCAAAGCAAAGTTGGAGTACATGATGGATTGATATCAATCAGTTTTCCCTGGCTGTCAGCTCCTAGGCTTCAGATGAGTTTCTCCTAGCCAAAAAAAAAAGAATTACCTGTGCAGCACTTCAGCTTTGAAACCTGCAGCTTTGTCCAAAGTTTTTTGCCATCAGAGAAGACCACTGCCTACCAAATGATGGAAAAGATAACTCACTTATAACACAGATCCACAATGAAGACAGTAGGATCAGATCTAGGAAAGAACTGTAATTCTCTGACATAGCAACTGAAGAAAAAATTACCTTGACAACTGAGTGAGGAATTTAAAGAGTCAATAGGCAGGAATGAAGGGATCCAGCAACAGAAATTAAGTTCTAAGTGCAGTGGTAGATTCTTTCATGCTTTTGAAAATGAAGGCAAGAAGCAAAAGTCTGAAATCATGGCAGTTATGGGAAGACCTTAAAAATGTGTAGACATCAACAGCTGATGAGAAGATTAGGCATGCCAAGCATCCTTTACAGCATTCCTAGGCTGTAATGAAAAGAATCCCTGACAAACACACCTCAAATTCAAATAGGAATATGCAGCCATGACAGAGGAAAAGAAATAAAATGAGAAGATGGCTGAAGACTTATAGAAGAGCATAGATCTTTAGCTCTGGTCAATGCACAGAGCAGAAAACATGCAGCAAAGAAAGACTTCCTCTAGAGGAATAAGGTGATTTCATTAGAGGTGAGGTACTGCTTGCACCCAGATAATGCAAAGGAGAATTAAGCAGAAGGAGCTGTGATGGTTAAAAATAAAAAAGGAGCAGCAAGCCTAACACGAGAAAGAAGAGCAAAGAGAAGCTCTATGGACAAACAATATTGAATAGACAGAAAATTATAACCAACCTCCAAACCAGAGAGGGGCAGATTAACATAACAAAGGAATGTGGGGAAAAAATATCTGCCATCTGAGGAAAAAAACCAAAGTTCTTTGAGTAGCAGGGGGCACAACAGTGTTTTCAACAGAGAGGGAGTTTGAAATATCAGAAAGGAAAAAAACTGAATTACCCTAAGGTACTAATAGAAATTCAGGGGAAAACAGTCAAAAAAGAGGAAAGGTCATCAGTGCCCCCAGCTGGCAGCCCCGCAGCTGGGTGGAGGTCAAAGAATGAGGTGCACTGAGTATAAGTGTAGCCTCCTGTGGGAAAGTCCTGGGTAAAAAGCAATCAAAATTCTAGAATAATTGGGCAAGGACATTCGACTAGAGATGAGGAAGTTGTAATATCATCATTCAACACCTTGGTAAGACCATGAAAGATACAGCATACTGTCCTGGTTATGTGCTTAGGGATGAAGTCAAACTGCAGAGTATAAAGAGTTTCTAATACAAAGGAAAAAAAAAAAAGAATAAGAAAAAAGATTTGGCCTGTTTAGCAAAATGAAATCTCAGAGGAAGTATGTTTGCTGTCTATAAATACATCCAGAGAGTAAACATCAGAGAAGAGAAGAGCCATTTAAGTTAAAGGACAATGTTGGCACAGAACAAATGTGTGCAAGCTGACCATAAATACACTTAGCACTGAGACAAGGCAGTTTCTAATCACCAGAGCTGTCAGGCTCAGCACAGCCTTCCAACAGGCAGGCAAAGAATTCTAGAGAAAAGTGAGAGTTGTTCATGGGTGCCATGACAGGGACATGATGTGTGCAAGACCAGCAGCCTTACACACTGTCTTATGAAGTCCCTTGTGTCCCAGCATTTGCTAACAACTTCCACCCTTTTTTAACTTTAAAATATTTCCAGTGGTGCTGCAGATTTCAGTACAGTCAGTTTATGTCCCCTGACAAAAGTTTCCCCTTACCAGCCCTTTGAAAGCAGTCTACCAATGTCCCAGAGAATCAAGAAAAGTCCACTGCTAACCAGTGTCCATGCAGAGTCAACTCCCCTCAGGAGATGCTGCTATGGGCAAAAAGGACAGTGTGCCTGCTGCTCACTGACTGCTGCTCCTTCAGTTTTAGCAGCTTCACTGACCACTGCTCACAAACCCACACCTACAAGGGTTCTCAACTGGCATGGAAAAAGATGCACGTTGATGTGGATCACTTGCATCCCCCAGGGTTCCCTAGGCTAGGAAAGATCAGGCAAGCAGCTGAGATAGGGACTGATATCTCTGGGAGAAACAAGCTGTGACAGCCAGCTAGGACAGTAGTTTTGTTACCAAGCCACAGCAGAAACCACAGCTCAACCACAAAAGCAAAAATATGTAGGCATCATTCAGGCAACAGCCACACTGAGCCCTCAAGCAGCAAGGAGGTACTTCCTAGGCTGTGGATTTGTGTAGATCTACATGAAGGCAGACTCACCATGCTCTTTGCATTCTACAACCAAACAGGTTATTCCTTGTCCCAACACACAGCCAAAGGAAGAAATCATGATGCAAGTGAGCTGCACCTTCCTAGCACATGACTTTTGCTTACAAGGCAGCCCCAGGCAGGAGAATGATTTCCTTATTATTCTGATTAAAGATCCCAATGTATACTTTCCCAGTATCACAACCCTCACTGGAGTCATTGAATGAAATGCAATTTAGGTGCACAGAAATTCAGAAGTACGGCATCTTCTGAGGAGAGTCTCCTCTAAGACAAAGTGGAATCAGCAGAGAGTTCTCAAGATCCCTGTGTCAAGTCCAGTACTAAATTTTGGACCTGGCCAGGTGAGACTGACAAGACACCTGAATAAGTGAACAGCATCTGATCCATCTCAACTCACCCCATGCACACCCAATCCCTCCTCCCCTCAGATGCAAACAAGTTCATTGTCCCAACTGATGGGAGAGTACAATGTCAAATTACAGGACATAGAGCTAAGTAACCCTTTTCTCCCAAATTAGAAAACTAGCTCCCCTTCCCCTAAACCTGGAATAAACCCTGCTGTGCTGATTTTGGCTTGGATAGGGTTAATTTTCATCACAGTGTCAAATATGGGGCTGTGTTTCAGATTTGTCCTGAACACAGGGTTGATAATACTGAGATGTTTTTGTTATTGCTGAGAAGGGCTTACACAGAACCAAAGCCTTTTCTGCTTTTCATACTGCCAAGCTGGAGAGGAAGGTGGGGGCATCTGGGAGGCTGGCAAGAGACACAGCCAAGACATGTCACCCACACTGACCAAAGGGATATTTCAGACCATTTCACATCATGCTCGAAATTTAAAGTGGGGGGAAGAAGGAAGAAGACTGGGACACATTTGGAGTGATGGTGTTTGTCTTCCCAAGTCACCATCAAATGTGATGGGCCCTGTTATCCTGGAGATGGCTGAACACCTGCCTGCCCATGGGAAGGGGTGAATTAATTTCTTACTTTTCTTTCCCTGTGTGTGCAGCTTTTCCCTCCCCCAATAAACCATCTTTATATCAACCTACAAGTTTTCAATCTTTTGCCCTTCCAGTTCTCTCCCCAGTCTTGATGGTGGTGGAGTGAGACAGGGTAGTGCTTGGTTGCTGGCTGGGGTTAAGCCATGAAACCATATGGACCTCTCAAACTTCTTAATATCTTTGTTAGCACACTCACTGTTCAGCAGAAGACAAAACACATATGTATGACTGCTGCTCAGGTCCTATGCAGAACTAGAAGCTCAGAGATGTGGCAGTCTCAAGCCTTTGTACAGCACTGATTTGAAAGATATGGGAATATATTAAATACGCATACTGAACTGAAAGACTAAATAGAAACACAATTCAAAATAATCTGAGAGCCCTAAGAGAAGGACTTTGAGACACTTTTTGTCTGGCAAAGTGTTAAACAATATTTTATGATCAACTTAACAGCTTCCTAGGACCTACACAATAAAATACCACCCAGGTCCCACCATTAGAACAGTAGTTCAAAACTATTGTCTGAAAAAATGCCATAATTTAACAATTTTGTGACTTAAGTCCCTGTTTAAGTCATGTATGAAACAGTATCAAACAGCCCCAAGCAACCCAGTCCAACCCCAGGGACGTGCATGCTTTGAGCAGGTCTGACTAGACACCTCTTAAGATCCCTTCCAACCTAAATTACACCATGAATTTAGAGTGCAAGCCACCTTGTTGTTCTTATAACCCTAACTTCTCAAACCTTTCTTCCCTTATTTCAAAACTCCTCACTGTTCAGCTTCTAGCACAGGCTTTGCTTTCTCTATTTTAAACCCTTATATTTTCTCCAAACCTCTCTGCTTCCAACTTGAAACATCATCCTTTGAAGCAGCATTTGCAGATGTTTTTTCATCAGTGCCCAGCAACCAGTTAGGTCCAGACTTGTAGCCTTATGTAGGTCCTTTTCCAGCATGTGTTCTCCATAAATTCCCTGCAGAGATGAGTCTTTTCCATAAAATACTGAGAAAATTAGAGAACAGCAGGCCTCAAGCACACAGAAATACACTTGTGGACCTTGTAAATGGGAAAGAAGAGGAGCCAGAAAAAAATATGATGGGTTTCACCTTCAGATTTTCAAATTTCTAATTCCTAATGTATTCTTAGTAACTGCATGTAGAGAATTTTTTTTGCAAGGAGATTTTACAGTCCATAATGCCATAATGTCCCCTATGGAAACAAGGGAAAAAAAAAAGAAAAAAAAGAAAAGGAAAAAAAAAAAAAAAAAAAAAAAAAAAAAAAAAAAAAAAAAAAAAAAAAAAAAAAAAAGCAGTAGTAGGAATCAGAATAAGTTATGGTAGGTTACACAGCCATCATGACTGAATAGTCAAAGCTATGACAACCATTTATAAAACTGGCACAGAAATAACAACACATATATCTTACCATAAACACAGTGTGGGAGAAGAGGCAGACAATAAAATAATGCAATGCTTTGCACTTTGGTGGCATAAGCTGAAGATCTCCATCTATTTTACAAGCACACACTTTAGCTTCAAGCCTAGAGTGCAAATAATTGATAGCTCTGGTGTCCTTTGTGCCACTGAGTCACCACAAAAAGTTAAGAGGCTGATCTGCACATTACTGAAAACATCCAGTACCATGCACTGTAAGCAAAGCAAGCCTGCATTGTTGGTCATGGCAGTGCCTACTCCCAGCAAGGCACCCAACCCAACAGGCAGAGCTCCCTCAGTTCCCCTGTGAGCCAAAACTTTGAAACAAAGTCTCCTAACCTTTTTTGGAGACAGGAACTGGCCATAAATGACCACCACTGCAACACAAGAAAGCCCAGACTATGACTGTTAAGAGACTGTTGGGAACATATGTTCCAGGATGGTGTTGTCCTACAAAACCTTATACACTTGCTCCAAAGCCCACCAGAATAACTCTTGAAAACAACCTATAAATTTTGGAAAAAGAAAACATGATTAATAAAGCTTAGCGATAAAACAGCTGACAGAGACTTGAAACTACCTGCAGCGACTAATTTAGGTGACAGACTGATGTGGCCATGTGGCTTGGAGTTCTCCCATCTTTTGTTGCACACAAATAATCTCTTTTTTTAGCAGGCAGATCTGGCTGAGGAATTACACACTCATAGATCAGCTATGAGCATGCACATGGGCATCCTAACCATACCAGAAGGGGCCACTAGCTAGGACTGAGGTGGTGAGCACTACCCTTTGGGGTTCAGAAAACTCTTCAGTGACCTTTATTTGCAATGGTAAGTCAGCCTTTTTTTTTTTTTTACAGTAATGCCAATTCAGCCATCAACAATTCATTCAGTATAGGTATATAGATGTTTTATAGTCTTAGGTCTATTATTATTAATGTAATAACATCATTACAATGTTTTTAGACCTGTTATCCAAAGAAGCTGACCTTCAACGTGCAGGATATGCTAATGACCATACTTTCTCTGTGTGTGTATGTGTACTCTTAAAAAGTATCCTGTTGCTGAAAATGTGCCACAGTGCAAAGCGGTAAATAACCTGGTGAAAAACTGGGCTAATTCAGAGTGGCAGTGAAACACAGGAAGTTTATGAATAATAAATAACATGTGGTGAAACAAGATGTCAGTGAAACTTCTGGCTTTGTGTATGGAACATCATGCTTGGAAGACAAAGAGGCTTTTGGGGGAAAAGCAGGTAAGATCTGGCAAAGGTTAACAGTAGCAAGCTGCTCCACAGGAGGAGGAGAATTATTAATTACATGATTAACTTTGTGTGTTAGCCTGGCCTCTCACAACGCACAGCTTTGTGGAATGCAAGCAAAGCTGTCTCCTACCACAAACACAGGGAAGAAAAGGTCCTTTCTTTAGAAGATGACATTCAAGATGAAGGAGACAGAACACCTGAAACAGTTGTAGGAACACCTGAAGAACCATGCTGGAGAATACTTGCTGACCAATTCTGGCAGTTGCTGAAAAAGGAAGGAAAGAAACATCATGAAACACTTTGTACAAAAAAGGAACAATTTGCTGCCAATGGAAGGTTTGCTTTTTCTATTCTAACTATTGTAAGTTAAAGGCTGAGTAATAAATTGATGAAGAAAGGCTTAAAAGTTTTCTTAGCTTTGTATTTATTTAGTGTTAAAATAATGTTCTCACCATTCATAATAAATAGTTCCGTTTTTAAGGTCTTGACAATCAAGTTATACAAACCACATACTTCCCTCACACATAAATTTATGTTGTGGCAGGGAGTAAGGCACTTTGTCCATTCTACCTATAATTAGTTATTTATTCCTACTAACTACATCCCCTTACACTCCACACAGAGTGTTTCTATGAGGATCCTCTGGATTAACAGCTGGATTGAGAGTATACATGTGTTTTCTGAACCAGTATTTTGATGCTCCACAGAAATCTCAGGAGGTGCATGCTATATTTTGTAAAATCCTGTGTGCCCACTATGCATTCACTCCTTAAGAGTGATGGGGTAAGTGCTTTTCCAGACACCTGAAGATCAGTCCAGGCACTCACCACAAGCAGAGTCAAAGTCACAGATCCTATAACAAAATCTTCACCCGGTCACAGATCAGCAGGCCAACACACTCAGTCCTCAGGGTAAGGGACAGCCTGGGAAGAGGAAGAGTTGAGGATGACTGCAGTTGACATACCCAGCCACCCCTTTCTCGAGGGACACAAGGCGGCCAGTCAGGACTTTTGTCTTTCCTCACATATTCAGTGCTCTGTTGGTGAACAGGAGCAAAACTCCCTTGCTGTGTGGTCGCAAGGGCCAGAACGGCACATCCCTTTGATACTTTTTGATAGTGAGCCAATGCTGCTTCTGGACAGTGCAACCTTAGAGAGCTAGGCTCCAGGCAGGATAGCCTCCCACCAAGCATCCCTGGGACGACCACTGCCCCATGCAGGGCCAAGAAACCTCTCTCGGGGAGGAGCAGCTGCTGCAAAGGAGACTTGTGTCCATCTGCCCGAGATTACAGCTGGGTGCTGTTTCTCCTCAGGGAGGTGCCCACAGGGCCTACCCCGACGGGACAGATGGAGTAAGGTCGCACCTCTGCAGAAAGCCAAACACCGGATAACACCACACACCCCTCCTGCCACCAACAGGTGCACTTGAGCTGCTGGAAGAGAGAACGATTTAGAAAACTGCTTTCTCTCTCTCACTTGCTCCCCTGAATGCTAATCAGCGGCGCCGGCTAAAAATACCCAGCAAGGCTGGCGTGCGCACAGCAGATAGGGAAAATGGGGGAGCTGAAAGGCTACAGCTTCCCGGAAGAAAAAGGGACTGGCGAGGAAGAGGCTTCCTCAAGAACCCCTTGCTGGACTTGCCCGCTCCGAGACTGAGGTTCTAACCCCTCTTTCACACGGCCATTGCAGGTGTTCCCCCAGAGGTCGCCGGGCCACCCTCTACCGAGGCACCTGACGGCACCTCCCCAAACCAGCTCCAGCCCCGGCGCTGCAGGCGCTCCCGGACGTGGCGTCCCGAGGGTGCCGCCGTGCCCATTCGTCCCTCGAGCCCCGCCGCCCACGGGGTGCAATCCCCCAAGGATTCACCGGCGGTGCACGCAACAAAGAGGGCTGCCGGGGACCTCCGCCCCCGGGGGCACGGAGGACCTGCGCCGGGCAGCGCGGCGTGGGGGGCTCGGTCCGCTCGCTCACTGCATTAGAGCCGCCGACACCGCAACGCGGTGACAGCGATGCACGGCGGATCGCCTGCCTCCTGGCGAGCGCAAGAGCTGAGAAATAAATAAATAAAAATTAAGAGAGGCAGAGAAGGCTTGAACACGGAGACAAGCACCGGCCCCCGGCAACGGAGCCCGCGGGGGTGTTCAAACCCCCGCCACCCCCTGCCCG
>VWYP01013780.1:119388-145077 GCA_013400435.1 Pycnonotus jocosus | reverse complement strand
ACCCAGGGGCTGGGGGGGGGTGGGGGGAAGGTGGAAGAGGAGGGGAGACAGAGTGGAGAGAGAGAGAGTTAAGAGTATGCAAAGTTAAGAGTCTATTTCTGTGGTTCGTGGAAAATTATTTTGAACTTTTTAGCTGCAGAGAGGCTGACGTAATTTGCAGCCTTAGAACTAGAGAGAGAGATTTGATTCTAAAATATTCAAATATTTCTGCACTGTTGTTTTCTAAAATGTTTTGACTTGCACACTTTGTATAATCTAAAATGCAGAATGCCTGAAAAGTCTTGAAGTTGCAAACTGATGTCTGTGAAGCTCACAATTAAAGCTCTAATCTAGAGAAGCGAGTGAAAAGCAGCAGTTGCCAATTTGTCAAGCAGTTCTAAATAGCAGAAATTTAAAATAGAGCTCCTTTTGGCCAGCAGATTTCCTGGTGTGGAATGCCAGTCTAAAACATATGCCCTAGCTAAGTCCCATTTTAGTACTGAAGATTGGTTTTATGCTGCCTCTCTGCAGATGCACCTGCTTAACCCCTTATGGGAAAGTGAGAAGCCTTGTGATCTTTGCATATAATACTGATTTAGGCACAAGACCAATTCCATAGCATACTTTATTGCTCATACAAAAGGAATTTTGCAAAATGAGTGACTAGAGCAGGGAGGCTAAATTTTTATGTAGGTCTCCAATTGAATGAGTTTATGAGACAGCATAGTACCTGATACTGAATTAAATGGGAACTGCTAGACTGCAGAGTGGTTTTGAAAAACAGACAAACCAGCTAGGTGCCTAAACACAGATGCAGATGAGTAATAATAGTTGTTGTTTTTTTAAACATTGGCTACATACTAAATACATTGTAGTTCATGGAAGTTGTATCCTAGTTTTACTTAAGGAATTGATTTTTTTTTTTTGTCATAAAAAGACAGCATTTTACTTAAGTTAATTATTTTAGGAATTATGAACTAGACAATTCTGAAACTCCAGATGTTCCAAAGATCAGTGCTCAGGGAAATAAATGGAAAGTCAAGAAAGCTACCTATTATAATCAATTGTTTAAATGTAAACAATTTTAGACTATGGATTTTTAAGATTGTTAAAGTCATAACTTTTTTTTTTGTATGTATGTGTGTGTATATGCCTGTGTAAGTGTGTTTGCGTTTTATTTAAGTCTTTTCAGGATGCCATTGAATTAGAATATTTATTTGTGGCTCAGTTTTAGTTCCCAAATTTCTACTTCTCGTCATTTGGGCTTTTATCCCCTGGAACAGTTTAATTTAGTGGTGGACAGATTGCCAGAATAATGTCCAGAATAATGTCCAAGTCAGACTCCCACAGAAGCCAGTAGGCGTTGTTTCATTGACTTCAGTGGATCTGGGCACAAATGATATGTAACACCTACTCTAAATAATCTTCAAAGTAATCTTGATCTTCTGGCATGACAGGATGCAGCAGTGGCATATTATTTCTCAGTTATTTGTGATTTGTATGGATAGCAGTATTAAGGGAGGTCACCTATGGTATTATACATGTTCTTAAAAGCAGGGAAAGAAATTGGCAGGCAAATTGACCAAACAAGCCATGTTTTATTAAAGATGGATATCAGTGTTTCAGGTATCTGGTGACTGACTTTTCTGATAAAACACGAAACACCACACAAATTTATTTCTCAGTGAGAAGAAACTTATAAATACAGGATATGAGATGAAGCTTCACAGGCATGATTGCTGTATTGTGAAGCTGTTTTTAGTAAACCTGAATCATCATTCTATCTTCTGAGCAATAATGTTAGAGTGTATAAACTATACTGTGCCAAAATTGAAAATAGGCTGGTGTGGGAAGCACTGGAGCTTAGGTTAATTACCTGAGAGGACTCATGCTGTCCCTTTATTTCCCATTCTCCATCACAGGATTGTCAAGGTGAATGCAAACCTGATCAATTCATGTCACTGAAGGGTGATTACTGCAAGGTTTCTGCCTTAAGTAGCAAAACCAGGGAGAACGGAAGAGAAACATGTATGTGCTATCAAATCTCCATTTTGCCTACCTGAGGTAATAACAAGAATTCTTTTTGCCTTGTGGCTTGTTGTTTTAATTTGCTTCCAGCTTTACTCACATCTGTTCGGAGGGAGGGAAGAAGAGGCTCAACACTACTGTTTTGGTCATAGCAAAGTACTGATTTAGTAGCAGACTGCTCTCTGCTTTTATGTCCCTTCTGCACGTAATAGTGGCTAGTCAAGGTGGAAAATCAAGTCTGCTGCCTTTGATGAGACAGGATTTGCCTTCATGTGGAAAAAATTTATCCCACCAGCCTATTAGCAATTCACATGAACTATTTTCACACTCCAACATCCTTGCTTAAATCTTACATATATTTCGCATTGTAATTGACAGACGGAATATACATGAATCTAAAAACAGGAAAAAATTATGTTAGAGGGGAAATTGTATTAAAGTAGTACAGATTTTACTCAAAGTTTGATTTCACTGTAGGACTTCTTTGGTTCACCAAAAAGCGCTATAGCGGCTGGTATAACTTAGATATATTTCAGACATACTGTTTAATAATCAGAAAAGGTTTCTGAATGTTCACATGAGAATGGCAATCTGTTTCTGCTTTTGGATATAGTACATATGAAAACCTTTTCTTCATTTTGCCATTTAATCCAAGATTGATCCTCAAGAAAATGTCAGTAATTGATCTTGTAACTTTAGGATCAATAAAATAAGTTTTAAAGCACAGCATATCCTATAAGAAAAGCCTAATGCTCTTCATTTCATATTCTTTATTGTTTTAGGCGGATGTCTAATAGTACAACTGAAACTAGTATTTAATTGCCACTTTCACTACAAAAACCTGCTTTTCAGAGACTTAAAACTGGTTCAAGTGGAACCATGGTATAAAATTCCAGGTTTTACTGTGAAGTTTAGTCTGTTTCCATAAGTCAGGTATTTCACAGTTACAAGATGTTCAAATATTTTAGATAAATACTGCTGGTAAAAATCTGTTCATTTCATATGATGGCACTCTACACATGTGCTGGAGTTACTTCTCCTTAATACAAGCACATATTTCCAATTAAAATGCTTAAGGGTAAGATTCAAATTTGTCGTGATCACTGTCCAGTTTTTAAATTTCTTAATTATCTCTCAATAGTTAATAGCATGGGACTAGGGCTTGGTGTATATTCCAGAATCAGCAACAGCTCATCTAGTAACAGTTTAGTAGAGAACAGATGGACTTCAGGAAAACCACAAGCTAATGGAGTGCTGGGGGGAAAGCTTCGATCGCCTGTTGCAACCATTCAGCATACAGTGTTTCCTGCCCCAAAGGAGGCACTGCCCAAACAAAACAACTAGAAGAAATTGAGATTTTAAGTTGAGTGCATTGTGTTTTCATTCTTACAGTATCAGTTCTGAAATTCTTTCCCTGCATAGCTTTTGAAGAGTGAAATCCTCAAACTGGTCTTCTAAAACTCAAGTAACTACCTCACTTTCTATTGGCCAGGTGTGCTGAGTACTTTATACATAATGTTCAGGCAGCATGGTGAAGTTCAGTTGAAGTTTATGGCTATGTATCCTATGCCAGCCTAGACAGCCTGTAATTGAAGCTCAAGTCATCTAAGAAGGCATAAGACTCTTAGGTGTATTTCCTTTACAGAAGAAAGTCCTCCTGTCCTGTTCCATTCCTTTTTCAGACCCAAACACCTTACACTTCAGCAAATTTACCTTGAGGTAGGAGTGGAGATGACATTACAGTTTACCACTTCTTTGGTTGTGGAATTTTAGATATCTGGAAGACCTCGTTAAGCTTTGTGGAAGGAAACACTTCTAGTGAAAAACACATACTGACTCATCACCAGAACAGAGAAAAGTCAAGTACATAGCAATACAACATAGCAGAAGTTCCCAGGGTTTCACTTATGGATTACCTCTGGCACGGGTCTGTCTGATGGGGAAGTTCATTTCATGGTCTTTGCAAATGAATCATTTGTTTCAGTTCAGCAGGTAGGATTTAAACACCTACTAAATACCTCAAGCATCCTTACCAGTTTGTCTCCTCTGTGACCATTGTTAGCAGAGGATAAAGTGAAGTGTGGGAGGAGAGAAAGCTTATCATGATCCTCTTAATGGGTTCAGAGGACTAAACGTTCCAAAGCATTCATTGGTTTTATATTAAGATTTGAGAATGGAAGAATACCTATAATATCTAAAAAGGATTATTTTCCAGGGCTTATATTTTTGGAAACCTAATACTTAGGTTTAGAGAAGGTTCTTTCAGAATTTGCTTTTTCTCCCAGGTTCTACATTTTAAATGAAAGCTCATCTCACAAAAATACTCAGTGAAATCTCCAGGCACTTAAATTATTAAATTTAGGGAGATTAAGTAGAGCTGTCCTACAAATTACTGAGTGCCACCAATTCCTGTAGAGGTCATATAAGGAATTTGACACATGGTGCAGGTTGCCAACATTCAAATTCTGGCATTACCTCACAAGTTAAAGAGGCAACAGCACAAATTCGTGCGACAAAAAACAAAGTTCCAGGCAATCAGACAGTCACAGATTTTGAATAAGGTATGTACAGTCTCAAGGTCCATGCAGCTGCCATCCATTCATGATTAAAATGTATGCCAGCACAAGGGATTGTCAGTGGTGGATCTGAGTGGAAGCTGCTCTTGCTATGCCTAGGTCCAATGGCTCCTAGAGACATGGAAAAGTCTTACCAAAAGAAGATCATACTTTCACTGGGAAGGAAAGAGCCACTGAGAAATTCCTATTTCCTTGCTTTTTGGAATATTTACCACTTCTTGAATGACACAGAAGCTACTGGTGTATGCAGATTGACTAAATTAGACTCCTAGGAAAATAGGAAATGGAAACGTAAGTGTCAAAAACTACTTAATCTGTCCAAAACCTTTTGATGTGTAATCAAAACCTATGGTAATTCCTGTAGCATACCCTCCTGACTGGGGCTCTCAGAATTACTAGAATTGAAAAAAATTACTACCACCAAAACAGGACTGGAAGATTGAAAAAAAATATTCTGCTTTCTGTTTCATCTTCAAAAAGAAAGAAATTCTGATACAGCTCTTTGTGAAACTGTTGCTTAGAAATATGGTTTGTTATCCTGAATGGAACATAAGGGTGCTTCTCTGAACAAACTGGGAGATTGGAGCTGCACAGAAATGCATTTGGCTAGCACAGATGCTTCCTTATCGGTAAAGTTCTTGGAGAGCTACCAGAAATGTATTGAAAGGCACCATTATTATCCAGATTTACCTGGACTTTTGATTACTGCACTGAGCTCCATGTTCCCCTAAGCGATGGAGCTTGTCTAGTCAGTAGGAACAAGTGTCTGTCTCTTGTGGTGCGCTAATCCAGGACCTGGGAATGTGCAGGCAGCCTCTGCCCCCGAGAGTCGGTGTGCTGTGGGGCCGGTCTGTGCGAGTGTCACTGGCAGATAAGGTGGGGTGTGAAAACCCCGGGTGGAACACTGCTCTGTGTTACAGCAATGAGGAAAGCAGATTGCTGTCACAATGCCAGGTTCCAGACCTGTTACACAGCAGTCCTGGGGTGCAGCAGGAGCTTGGCTGCATTTGGGGGGCAGCTTTAGGTCATTTCTGCTAGAGCAAGTTGTTCAAGTTACGTGGAATGGGAAGAGCAATGAATGTCTTTCTTGCTACCCTCTCACTCCCCTTCCAACGAAATGAAAGTGATCCAATTGCAGACCTTCACAACAGAGGTGTTGTGTCTTGGGCTCAATATTTATCCTCTGCTACCTCTAGCAACTTATGCAGAGGAACAGCTCAGGATTGCCAAGCGCACACTGTCTGTTGCCTCTTTGCTTAGGGGGAGAGCTGCTAATGGTGTTCTGAATTACTCAGTCAGCTGGTGGAACGATAAATAGAAATGTCCAACAAACGATACTTGGCACATTACAAGAGTTATGAGCTGCTCTGGGCTGTCCTTCACTGAAGGGCTGTGGCAATTCTTACCTGCTTAAGGTCTGCAAGATTCAGAGGTCCAAGAATGAGGATCCCTGTTGGAAGTTTTCCTGGATGAGTTTATCTCAAAAGTCAAAAAGCAACGATTCCCGTGTTTCAGTAAATGCATCTTGGCATCCAAGCATGAAAAGGAAAAAAGCATAAACAGGGCAGAACTGTTGATTCATTCATGGTTCATTAATTTTTCATCAAGGGCAGCAAAAAGACAAATATTAGTGTTAACATCTCAGATTCAGAGTATTGCTTCATTATAAGAGGTTTTGAAGCTGACTGATAAAGAAGCAGCAGAAAGTACACCAAAAGAAAATTGATATTTCACAATGCTACTTTCAAGCCATTCATAATGTTAGCAAAGGGTGACAAGAACTTCCCTTATACGTGCAGCTGGAAATGCTGCAAATCTCCAGATGATATTCAAGAACTTCTATATATGAGTAGACTAGACTTGCAGTCCAGTACCTTCTGTGTTCATAGCTACATGTTGGGACTTTTCATCTGTGTGTGTGTATGTGTGTGCGTGTGTGTGTGTGTATGTGTGAAATGTGTATGCTGGCTGTGGACAGATGGCCATCTTCATCTTCCCTACTGCTGCTACTGCAGAGCCAAGCTCTTCCATTCTGTTCAGCACAGCAGCAGAACATCAGAGCACCCCCACTCAGTAACTAAATCTCAGCAGAAGTGCAGACACTGCCCCATCATTGAGGGGCCCAGTGGAACCTGCATGTCAGTGGACAGAAAGATACCACCACATATTTTCTCAGGAAAAAAAGCAGGGTACTGTTCAGATTTTCAGCTTCTCACTTTATACTGCAGGCCCCTGAGATCCTCAGCAGCAGAGAGCCTCAAGAATACAGCACACCAGGTCAGGTGCCAAAAGAAATGCCTTTCTTTCCTGGAGGAGGAATCAATGTCACAAGAACACACAGAAGAGAGACCAAAGCACTGATCTCCTTCACTTAGAGAGTTGTGTAGTTTGAGATAAAGAGGGCTGTCCTGTGATCCCCAGCCCGTACAGCTTGTCACCTGATGCACACTGATACATGGGGAAGCAGGGCAAGCAGAATGACAATCACATTTAACCAGCTACAATAAATACTGATACGGAGTTAAAATGCACAGAGGCAACCTAATCCTCACCCTGCCCTCTCCTGGGCACGTACCTGGAGAACTTCAATAGGTAGAGATTTTATGAGGGGAAGTTTTAGTTGCATCAAGTGGAAAGAACACCCCTGTTTGCAGTGAAAATGTCAGGGTATTCCCCCCCCCAGAATGTTGGGGTATTTCTCTCTCCATCTTCCTGAAGGGTGGTTGTGGTCAGCTGGGGGTTGGTCTCTTTAAACAGGCAGCAACCGATAGAATGAGAGGCCTTACGCTGCACCAAAGGAAATATAGATTGGATATTAGGAAAAGTTTTTACGGAAGAAGTGATAAAATACTGGAATGATCAGCCCAGGGAGGTGGTAGAGTCACCATCCCTGGATGGGTTTAAAAAAAGACTAGATGTAGCACTTGGTACCATGGTTTAGTTGAGGTGTTGGGGCTAGGTTGGACTCAATGATCTTGAAGGTCTCCTCCAACCTAGTCGTACTGATTCTGTGAAAATTATCACCTTGTTACAGCAATGTGGAAACGCAAAAGAAATTCCCAGGAAGGTAATGCAAACGGAGACATCCAGCTAAAACCCACGTAAACAGAGTAGAAGATGATCTCTCAAAATTTCACACCTCTTCTTTCTTTTGGAACAGTCACCTCATTTTGTTCTTTTCATTTTCAGCTCTAGCTCTCAGGAAAGATATAAGCTGGTAGGAGGCAGACACTGATAAAGGCTGTACTGGCAAAGTGTCAGGTAAAGGGAAACCATTTTTACATTTCTGCTCTGACAAGAGAGGACAATATATTCTAGCCTGAAAGCTTAGATGGCAGAAGCAGCAGTGATTAATTGCACTAATTAGGGCTCCAAATGGGAAAGAGTGAGTTTCCTGAGCTATTGCGTGCTAAATTTCCTCGCTTCTATGAATAACTGTATTGCTCAGAGGAGATGGGCATCAGAGTGCATCATCAGAACAAATATTTACCCACTTCAACCTAGAAATACCACTACAACCTCAACATGAATAACTAATGCAAAGAGACAACAGGCCATTTTTGGCACCTGGGAGGCAGCATAACACTCTGGTTCATCTGCTTCCCTAAAGAGACCATAAGTCAGACAGTCACAGAATCATGGAATGGCCTGGGTTTGAAGGGACCTTAAAGACCAGCTAGTTCCAACACCCCTGCCATGGACAGGAAGACCTTTCACTAGACCAGAGTGCTCAGAGCTCCATCCAACCTGGCCTTGAAACTTGGAGGGATGGGGTAGCCACGGCTTTTCAGTTTCAGTGCCTCACCACCCTTACAGTAAAGCTTTTCCTTATATCTAATCTAAACCTACTCTCTTTTAGTTTGAAGTCATTTTTCCTTGCCCTGTCATTAGATGCTCTTGGAAATATCTCTCCCCTTCTTTCTTGTAGGCTCCCTTCAGTTGTCGAAAGGCCAAGTTAGATCACCCTGAAGCTGCCTCTTCTCCAGGCTGAAAAATCCCAGTTCTCGCAACCCTTCCTCATAGGAGAGATGCTTCAT
Source organism: Pycnonotus jocosus (assembly GCA_013400435.1). Taxonomy (NCBI): domain Eukaryota; kingdom Metazoa; phylum Chordata; class Aves; order Passeriformes; family Pycnonotidae; genus Pycnonotus; species Pycnonotus jocosus. The sequence goes on along the minus strand of VWYP01013780.1, from coordinate 136,457 downwards.
TCCTGTGATCATCTGGGTGGCCTCCTCTGGACTCACTCCATGTCCATTCTGTGCTGGGACCCCAGAGCTGAATACAGGGTTCATGTACTCGAATGCTTGCATGAAAATGGGTGAGCTGCTGGTCTACCACACCACCATTTGCTGGTTTCAGTGAACTATGGATTTCTGCTGGCCGCCAGAGCATTAACAGGAGATTTTTCTGTAACAGGGCTGGTATCTTAATCCTTTTGTGTCCTTCACTTCCACCTCCACCTGCCACCAGTGGATAAATGTCAGGTTCTGATTCAGGTCCTCTTTGATGTGGACACATGGAAATAAAATCACTACAGTCAATAGAATTACACAAAAGAAAAACCTACCTCATATCACCAGAAGGAGAAAAGATCACATAAAGTGCTGACTGTCAGCTTTGCAAAATGCATTATGGGAAATTCTGAGTACATTTCTTAAAAAAAAAAAAAAAACCCTGGAAAGTGTTTAGCAAAAGAAAAACCCCATAACATTATTGTTGGAATATATCCTACACAGCCCGGGAGTCAGCCAACTTTAGCAACACTCTTCTGTCATATGCAGGAAAAAGCTTTTGCTTCAGCTGAGTCCAGCTGCTTCTTATTGACAATCAGATGTACTGGCACAGGGAGCATCTAATCTGGATCATGGCCATCTACAAGTAGCTAGAAGCACACAAATAATAATGGCTCATCATTGCACACTGATTTATATGAGGCAGGCAGTGACATGCATATGTCCATTATTTTTCTTTCAGTCTTTGTTTGAACTCCTCACTTGCCTGACTAATGAAACACACTGATAGAGGCTACCAGGAAAGGAGGAGCTTAGCATAGGTGCGTGCCAGCAGCACTTCACATTCAGTAAGTACAGGGTTCCTTTCACTGCCTGTGCCTGTCAGAGGAGTTTCTACAGTGCTACATCACTACACAGCCCGCCATCAGGGCTGCAGAGGAGTGCAGGCTGGTCTGAGAAATGTTCCTACTGGTGAAGCAAAGCAGAGCAGAAATACGCAAAGCAAGCCTCTCTGCTGATTGTACCCTCTCATTTGTATGCTCAACAGTCTTCCAGTAATGAATCATCAGCCCAAGTTCTGCTCAGCTCATCATGGCTAGAAATGCTGCAATAGCACCAGACTGGTGGGGGGGACACAGATTCATCTCCAAATGACCGAGCAGAGGAGAGAGTGGATGGCTGTGAAGCTGTAAAAACTATACCTTGCTGATGTTGAAAGTGTCACCATATGCAGGTATCCATAGCAGAGTTGAATAGAGGAGAGATATACCATGAAAAGGTGTCTACAGTGCAATGTGCATCAGTGGTGACGAAAAATGTTATTCCCCTCTAGTCGGAGCACTCCAGAGTACAGCAAAATTACACAGCTCTTTGTCTCTGTTTCCTTTAGTGAGGAAAACTTTTCATGTCAAGACAGGGAAAAGCAATGTATGCCATGGGGAAAGAGCACTCTATCCCTTTCCAATCATCCAGACAATCTAGGGGAAAAAAACAGTGTTTTAGAGATAAAATGGTTCATACATTCCCAACCAGAAAGGCATGCTCTGTTCCAGGTATCTGCAGCACTTACCTTAACATGGTGCCTGAAAGTTCCACCCTGGTGAGCAACAGAAGGGAACTATCAGTCCCATGGACACCTGAGACCACCTATTAACTTTTTTGTAGAGATCCCATCTCTGGAAAAAGGTGTGCCTGTGTCTGCCAAGAACAAAGCTTACATGTGGAAATAACAGAGCAACACAGTAGGTTTTTTTCAAGATTTTGTGATGAGAGAATGAGGGAGTTTTTTGTTAACAACTCAGTTTTGGTTACAGAGATTTATGCATCAGTTTAGCCAAGTTGAACAAAGCAGAGGGCTGGAAGAACTGGAGGGGCACATCAGCTCTTGGGTACTGCCTTTAGCCAAAGTTGAACTCTTGCAAAATTCACCCTGTGTTCCCCCTTTCAGGGGAATAGCAACAGATGAGTCAATCCCAAATGCAGAGGAAATTAAAGATGCACTGATGACATATGTAATAAAGAGGAGACATGTCTAAGCACCATTTCAAAATTAAAAATCTAAAATCAATTTTATAAGGTGACATTTCAACATGGAGCCACTTGTCTCCAGTGTCAGTGGTCTCTCAGCTCCTAGAGGATCTTAGTACCTTCTTGTTTTAGAGGACTACATTAGACCTTTGAAAGCTTTGCCATCAAGGAAATTTAGGATCCTTTATAAAGCCATCCTGAGGGAACATAGATAGTATGGTTTCCTGTTTTGTCATGATCTACTTACAGCAGAGCAGTAAGAGGAATAATGGTAGGATCTCATAGATCATCTTCACAAACAAGGAAACATTAGATATGGATAAAGGGATGATTAAATGGAGACAGAAAAAACGGAAAGGAACTTGAAAAGGGGGATGTTTAGGAGAGCAGAGGTAACACAGAGATCACAACAGCTTTATAGTATAGAATACACAGACTGGAAATGCATCTCACTTGATGACCAGAGAAGTATTTCCTTCCTCATGGATTGACCATGTGGTTTCTTGGACTGTGTCTGCTCTTTTTCCCCTATCTCAGTTCCAGAAATTGCTGCCTTTGCCATTTTTGCTTCCTGGCAGTACTGTGGAAGGAGGTAGCAGCTCTCCATACCATTACAACCAGGACAGATAACGCCCAAGGGCCAATAGCCCTGCACAAACACATTAGCTCCAGGAATTAAGACACTTCCTTTTCCTGCTATATTGTTGCTAGGGAGCTCTTGAGGCTCCCCTGGATACCATGCAAGGGACAACAAAATGCTATCATCTGTCTGAACTGAACAGTGACTGCTACCAACAGTTTCTCTTGCATTTTCTCTTTTCTTTTTCTTTTTTCTTTGTTTGTTTGTTTGTTTGTTTGCTTTACCCCTCATTTGTCCCCAAAACCAAGGTATTGCCTAGGATTGATTTGGCACAGGCAGGAGAGCAATAAAACCATATACATTCAGCCTTGCTTGTTGTGCAGACACTGAAACAACACTGAATCTGCTGTGCATGTCAGCAGCTTAGTCTGAACCTGCTGGGAGAGGCAGGGCTGTGTTCAAGGCTGTGACCTAATGCTCATGTCAAGCCCAGGTCCTCATTACATAACACAGCATAACAAGCAGGCACTTCCAGGGTGCATCCACAGCACATCCTTGCCTCTTAGTCACTCTCCTTGCTTGCCTGACGTATCTGCTTATGTGCACCTCAAAATGCGTGTAGCAAATCAGATTTTGAGTTGATGCCAAAGAAATAAATACCTTCTTGTAAGCCACTGTGGCCCATGTGTTGCCTGTGAGGATGCAGGCTGGGGAACAGCAGGTCTGAAGCCGAAGAAGGAATGTCAGATTGGCTGGAATTATAAAGTAAAGGCAGAAAGGGGGAAGTGCTCCAAGTACAGCTGTGATACCTCTGCCAGCAAAATTTAAAGAAGATGGTTTCATCTGTTGGATTTCCAAATGAGCCAAGATTCAAACATGCAGCATCACTGAAGTCTTGTTCATGTACATTTCAGCTTCCTGAAAATCTCATTGTTTTTCTATATCTCCAATATTTCATTTTCAAATCACAGCACAGATACTATCTGCAAAATGTGCACGACAGAAAAAATTCACAACCAGAACAGCAGGTACAGACATTGTATCAGATGTAGCTGAGACCAGGTACCAGCACTGATTCATCATGGCAGCTTAAGCAATAATAAAAAAAAAAATCTGCCCAAGGCCGTCAGTGGCCTAACACATCTCAGGTATAATAAAATCTCAGCAATATTAAAATAATTCTACTACCCAGCTCCAAAACCTCCTAGATNGTCCTTGCCCTGAGCCAGCTCAGCTCTCTCAGTCTCTTATCAGTCCCAGTCCCTTTCAGTGCTGGAAAATGCCAAGGTCCAGGCCCGGTGGGCCACAGCTGCAGCTCCTGGTGCTCCTCCGGGTTTTTGTCAGTCCAGAGCAGATTTAAACAGTCCCAAGAAAAAAGGAAGAAAAAAAAAAAGTCCAGGAAGTTTTTTGCCTCAGCTAGCTAGACTAACTAAAAAGAAGGAAAAAAACCTCTCTCTCGCCGCTGTCCATGCATCCGATGAACACCAAGGACGAAGAAGAAGTGAGTAGGAGTGAAAACTGTTTTTTCAAAACAAACTGCGTGCTTTCTTCTCTCCTGGTCACTCTCAGAACCATTCTTAAAGGTACAGAACACACAGCACACACAGAACAGACGATTGGGGATACAGGTACCATAGTCACCCTAGGACAATAATCATCCATTGTTACTGAGACCACCTATAGCCCTTTCATGAAGGCAGATAAGCCCATCTCCAGCCTTTCAGTGAGAGGAATACTGCCAGTTCTCAGCAGGTACTACTACTGGCATCCCCAGTGAAAATTAATTTCCCGGCTCCCTTCCAGGAAAAGTGAACCTTGGAGTCCCCAGGATCAGCCAGACGATAGGTGGGGACCAAACTGGTGTGGCCTCTCATTCAATGCATTTTTCTAAATCAGGACAGAAATGCTGAGTGACTGATATTTGAGCATTTGTTTTCTTCAGCTTTTCATATGCTTTTCCTTCACCTGTGAGTTCCTGTGTTTCTCCTTTTCCAGCAACTTGCCCTGCAGAAGAATGACATCAATCCCCATCTTGGGACTGCACTGGCACATGGAGCCCAGACCTTAGAGCAGAAGTGGGACACAGCAGAAGGTCATTTGCCCAGCTTCTGTCTATGAACTGATGGCCACTATTAACACCACTAAGCTCCCACTGGTGCTCCAGAAGTGCAGGCTGGTTTGTCTGGTGCAGGAGGAAGGGAGTACCAGGTCAGAGATCCTAGCTGTCCTGAGCTGATGGTGTCTCTCAGCCGTAAAAAGTGGCTGCTATAGCAAGATCACCTTGCAGCCAAGCTCAGCAGGGTGTGTGAGGTGATACCCTTCCTCCTCAGGGCCACCAGGCAGACAGCAACTCTGAGCTCAACAGGAGACATCCACCTGCTGCACTCAGGTCTGCCTTAGTCTCTGGCAGTGCAGTCACCAGCTGAAAGACCCAGAGCAGCAGCTCAGATAAAGTGCCCAAATCCAGCCCAACAGCTATTCAGAAGCCAAGGGAGATACTGGGAGCAGGTCTTGACTCCCTCAAAGGCAGAGAGGCTCTGCAGGGTGACATAACAAATTACAGGGCTGGGCAATCACCAACTGTGTGACATTTAATAAGGGAAGGTGCTGATTCTGCACGTGGAACAGGGCAACCCTGGATGTATGGACAGATTAGGGAACAAGAGGCTGGAGAGCAGTGCCATGGAAAGTGCCCTGGGGGTCCTGGTCGATGGCAACCTGAGTATGAGTGAGCAGTGCCCTGGCAGCCTGGATGGCCACCCGTGTCCTGGGGGGCATCTGGCACAGCATGACCAGCCAGACAAGGGAGAGGATTGTCCTGCTCTGCTGTAACTCAGCACCAGCTCACCTTTCTTTCTGCCAGACAGTTTCTGGGCACAGCATTTGTTCTCACCATAAATTACCCACAAATGTAAACCAAGCAAGAACACCAGATACAGCAGGATAAGATCACTTATTTTGTCACCATAGGTGCTCTGTGATGCCTGTAGGGCCCTTTCTTGCTAGATTCTGCCCCTTTAGGTTGTGGTCACCACATTCACACCACTCTTAATCTGTAGGGGATGAATTAGCTCTGCCTCTTCTTAGGGCACAACAATGCAATATCCCATTCTTTGCAAATCACTCAGGCCCAGCAAAGCCTGGCTTTTCACAGGCCACAAGTTGGACTGCAAAGGATTATTTCAATGGAGAGACATGAAGCCCCTATCCTTTGTGGCCCCCTTGTGCCCACCCTTTGTGGATAATAATTCCAAAATCAAAAATTAAACCTGATGACCATGTTCTGCATAAAAGATACAATCCTGGCAGTGGTGAATTACCCACTACATTTCACCTCCTCTTCTCTTCACAGACCTTTAAAGGACAAAAAGGTGATGTCAGTTCATCCATTTCTTCCTCAAACACTAGCTTCAGGGTCGTGATGAAAGAAAAAAATTAAAGTTAAAAAAAACCCTAATAACAAAAAGATCTGTAGAATTAACTGATTTTTTATACTTCCCCACAGACCGCCATTGGTGAGAATGGTTCCTGAGAATACAACACCAAGAATTCCCTGCAGAGAAGGAAACCCAACCACTTGTAAGTGTTATTAACACTCATGTCAGGACTGCCCTGATCATCTCTCTTCCTCTGTCACCCTCAGCTTTATACATCATCTCCCAATCCTATTTGCTCAGCTAGGCACAGCCTTTATCTGTATTTCTGAGATGATGCTACCTCACAAGGCCAGGAATAATCAGTAGTACATACACAGCATAACCTAACTTAAGCATGTGAGCTGGAAGCATGTACTCTGCAGTCATTAGACAGAGAAAAAGGCTCTTCGAAGGCAGAAAAGAAGGCAGGAACCTAATTTAGCTGCACTGAATTGACCTCTAGAGAAGAACAAGGTGCTTGATGATAAATCAGGAAGATAATCTCTCTAGATAGTTGAGGATTTACCAAATATACCCAAAATTATGTGGCAGGCAAGCTCACAGGCACAGGGGCTGCTCTGAGTGCAGAAATGGAGACTTGCCTGTGCTGCACAGGGCTAATGGTGAGCTCAGCTGTGGATTGGAACACCCCACTGCTCAGGAGTAGCTGTGCTCTCCCAGAAATCAAGACGGGAGGGCCACTTGCAGCCCTCGATGCCCCAGTCCCCTGGGATTGCCAGCAGGTGCCCAAACATGGACAAGTCCCTTACAATTTTCATTTTCCTGAACTCCAGCTCAGAGGAGGTCTGTGCTGCAGCACATGCCATCACACAGCGCCTGGAGATGAGCCGTACCAGCAGGCAAAGCACAGCCTTGCTCCTGCTCAGAGGCTGCTCAGAGGGTGGTTTCCATTACTGCCTGACCCCCGCAGGCAGGGAAGTGGAGTAATTCAGCTGCCTGGCTAAAAATAGAAGGAAAGACTTCCCTTTCTCCCTTTGGCCTGTTCAGTGAAAGCTCTCCACACTCTTCAAGCCACTTTAACTGTTGTCTGCCTCTTTCCTTCACCAGTCTTTCACAGATCTGATATTTTCTGCCCCTACATTTCATACCCAGTCTGCCTACCTCTTCTCTGCCGTGCCACTTCAGACTTTGCTGTCTTCTGCCTTTGCAGCTGCATCTTACCCTTGCAAGTTCCCTTTTCCCATCACTGTTTGTACTGTCATGTTTAGGGCATCACAGATGCACATAGAAGTTACATGAAACCATCATTTTGAGTAGAGCCACATTGCTGCCATGCCCTCTGATGGTGACAGCTGGCAGGAGTCGACATCTGCTGCAGGTATCTGGGCCAGTGGACTCGAAGTTCTGCAAAGCCAGAGAGCAAACAAAGTGCCAAGAAATGGGATTGCTCACGCAGTATCCACCCTCCTGTGAAGCACAACAGCATCAGGTTAGTAGCTGCCTGAGCACTGAGAAGAAGGCTGAGGGGATGCACTGAGGCACGCAGCAGCTTGGAGCAAACTGAGACTCAGATTGTGCAGTAGCTTTGTATGAACTATCTTTGCTTGAATTCTTGCATTTGTTCCACATTACAGTTAATCCAAATGAGATCAGAATCTGGCTTCACTTTCCACGTGTCCCATGTGCTATTACATAATCCCTTCCAAAAGTATTTAATTGTACTTGTAAATACAGTGTCTGTGATACTAGAAAACTCCAGTGGTGTACCCTGCAAAAATCCTTTGACCAGCATCCACTCTTCCATGGAAAGACACAAAAGTCTTGGGCATTGGGTTATTACCAAGTAAGCTGCTTGCTGTAGGTTGTTTCTTTCCAGCCTCCACTGAAGCCAAAGGATAATCTCTGCCTAAAAGCATAGGACTGAATGTGCAGATGGCTTTCCTGTAATTCCTTTTTGTAATTTAAGAAGAATACTGGTTTTGATCCTGATTACAGAAGTTGTGAGCTAGATGCTAATAAACAGTTGGGGAAGAAGCCATCAGAACAGTACATGCTCTTCTCACCAGCTTTGGCACAAAGGAGTCATCATGGAATTTCACTGAAACTAAAGTATCTAACATTAAGACTTGTAGGTAGAACGATAACTTCACAAATTAGTAGTCTGGTCTCAGAGCTGCCACATCACATTTATGTAAGATGTGGACTACTGACCACTTTTGTGGAGAACAGTCCAATCTTCTAATGCTTTTCAAAACAAAATATTGTCAGAACAGAGTTATTAAAATAAAAAAACCAACCAACCAAACAAACCCAATAAAGGCAAGTTTATTACAGTAACATTGGCAGAATGGAATTATTCTACTGAAAATATAAATCACTGCATATTTATTTTAGACAAACATGGCAGAATCTGTCCCACTTCTTTGCAAAAATTTTGGTGAAAAGCAGAATGCTTTGCACTAGATGAAGCAAAGTGTTTCTGGTACAGAAGATGCATAACTACATAGAAAATGTATCTCTCAAAGGAAAAACTAGCCTTCTACTTCTCATTAGGTAATTCCAGAACCTGTCATGATACATAAGTTATCTACCTAGTGACTGATGTCATTCATCTTTCCCAAAGGTAGCTTAATATGTTTACCACCTCTCAGGAGCAAATGAAAAGCTGTTCCTGTGTGGTCGGTATTGCTGACTCCATAGCACAATTTCCTGGAGTTTCCCATACAAACTCTACCTCGTATCTAATGACCATACACAGGCTGGTGCCTGGACTCATGCTAAACATATAACTGTGCAACAGATTTTTACTGATTTGAGAAGGAAAAAGGTTTTCTGACAGAGGAGCTGTTGGCTGGCTTGCTTTTAGTTCTTGTGAGAATGAAGGCAAATGAAAGTAGGAACTGAATTTGGTGTCCAAATGCTTTGTATTGGTCCAGAAAAGGTACAGTGCCAACAGCAACAAAATCTGGTGCAGCACATTCACAGTGATAGTAGCAGTCACAGACCATCTCCAGGCCCTGTTTTATCGTTTTTCCTCTAATGCACTACATCCTTTGCATCAGGTGGGACAGCCTGGGCAGCACAGGAAACTAGTCAGATTGGGAAGGAGTAATGTCCTCTTCTAACAGGAAAATAGGTAAAATCCAACCAAGGCTTCTCTTGAGCCACCAGAACTTTAGCAAGGGATTGGGTAACAGGTGTCTGAGGAGAGAAGGCTCTTCAGCTACAAGAGAACTGCTGCACTAGAGGTGAGACAATTCCAGCCAAGGCAAAGGAGACTGGAACATATTGGAAATGTGGCAAGGGTGTTTGCAAGGTGATCATCTACTGCCACCTCACAGACAGCACAGTCTGCAAAACCTCACATCTTCAGCAGGTGAAAGACAGAATTCTGCTTTGGGAAATGGTCAAACATTACTCCCAAGCTCTTATTTTAACAACTGAAAGCCTGAGTAAAAGATTAAATTGAAGAATGGTAGTTAATCAACAAGAGAATTTTCTTTAGTTGAAACCAAATAAAACAATATATTTTGTGAACTTGCAATATCATACCTCCTGTATAAAAGTACTTATACTGACATCCTTACAAATCCTTGGATTTTGTCAAGAAGTTAAATGTTTGGGTTTTTATTTAGTTTAAAATTTGGGAAGCACACCGATACAGCTTTTGATCTCAAAGTTTCTAGCATTTATGGTGTACATGAAATTTTGAAAAATTCATAAATCCCTTTCCCTGTCTTCTTCCTGCCCCCAACCTTCCACTCCCTGAGAATAAAATAATAATGAAACAAAAAGAGGCCCACTGCGATTTTTACATCTCTGTCATAATATTCAGATGCCACTTTAACAATATTTTTTCATGGAAAACTTAAAAAGAATTTTTGCTACCACTAAAGTTACATTCCTTGATAATAATCTAAGCTATTAAAATAGATTTTTCCTTAGATGAGAAAGACTGGAGCATTTAAATTAGTCTTTGAGAATTAGATAGAGATAATTTTCTCTAATTAACCATTCCAATTTCTTCCTAAATGACTTCCCCCAGTAAGTCAAAGATATTTCCCTTCTTAATTCTGCTACTACTGTGTCTAAAATAAGTCTACACTCAGTTTTACATTTCATTTTCTGCTACAGCGGATCTAATAAAGCACCTGATTTACAGAACAGAATGCACAGTGCCCAGGGGCTGTGGGGAGAGGTTGGCCAACCCATTGGTTTCAGAGAGTAATTAAAATATACCCTCTCTCCAGCTCACAGCAAATAAGAGACATTTTGTAAGCTTGCTTCCCAAAGGTCAGCAAAGACAACCATGACTGGAAGAAGAAGATGCTTGAGGAGATGTGCTCTGAGGATCAGTGATTAAGAGCTGAGAAAGAGTGGGAAGTGCTGGTGCTCACACAAAGTGACGTGCTGCTCGGTGCTGCACACCAGGCAGAATGGCCAGAGGCAGACAGCAGGGCCAGGGAAGGGACACATGCCCTGTGTGACAACGAGTGGCACAGACTTCTGCTGAGGAGGGGCAGTGGAGGTGGTGAGGGCAGTCCTGCAGTGGCAGAAATCACTACTCCCACACCACAGAATAGGAGCCATCATTTAACTCTGCAGCGGCCTAAACACAAAATGGGAAAAAGTGTTTTCTCAACAAAACTTAGCTGTCAGAGATATCAAGAACAGGATTTTAGGTGAATTGTCGAATTGTCTCCAAATATTATCTCCCGTATTATCCTTGTCCAGAAGAGCATTTGTCAGTGGTCATAGTCCAACACTGAATACTGGAGCTGGGTGATCTGTGGTCCTTGGTCTTAGTCAAGCATTTCCTCCATTTCATTTATGGACTTCTCCAGCAAAAGGGAGGTCCTAGTCTCAGGGGGAAGATAATCTCTCTTGTCTTGTGAAGCAGAGATTTTCAATATCCTGTTAATCATGAAAACACTTTAATCATTCAGTATCATACATATCCCCCCCTAACAAGCCTGCCATGTTTCTCCTCATGGAGGCTTTTCTGGGACAGAAATCAGGCCCATGCATGGAGAGAAACATTTTATAAGGACATGCAGTGATTGGATAAGGGGAAATGGTTTAAAATTAAGATGAGAATTTAGATCAGATATTAGAAAGAAATTCTTCCCTGTGAGGGTGGTAAAGTGCTAGAACAGGTTGCTCAGAGAAGCTGTGGATGCCCCATCCCTGGAAGTGTTCACAGCCAGGTTGGATGAGGCTTTGAAAAACATGGTTTAGTAGAGGGCGTCCCTGCCCACGGTGGGGGCCTTGGAACTAGGTAATGTTTAAGGTCCCTTCCAACCCACACCATTCTGTGATTCTATGATTCTGTGTCCAGCTCACTGCACAGCACAAGTCCCATCACAGGCAAGATTGTGCAATGAACCCCTGGGATCCTGAGTGACTTCCTCTGCATTGTGTACAAAAGGTTCAACACATCCATTTCAGTGTGTAGCAAATATGGCACTTGCACCAGTTCCTCTGCAGTGCTCCAACTCTAAATTTCTGCATAACAACTCTGATCAGGACATTGAACATCTGGAATTACAGGCAAACATCCAAATATGGCAGATTTCAACCAAACATCGTTTTCAGCAAAGATGGTATATGTGGAAGAGCTGGAAGCATAACAGTTTTATGAGCCCAGAGCCAGCGGATCCTGTCAGAACTGAAATCTCCTACTCACTCATTATAAAATCAGCTTTTTTTACAACAGAAAGCAAGTATTTTTGGCTTTTTTTAACGGAATTTTATATCAAAGACCTCAGAACAGCTATCCCATCTCTCTTTCTATTCTCCCTGGGCTTCTCAGCTACCAATTCTCTGGTTTTCCTTGTTGTCACTACTGGCCTGACTTTTCATGCCTTATTCAAAGTATAAGGAGTCACTAGAAGGCACACATGCAGCCTCCAGAGAGTTTGTCAGGGAAGGATTTGCCTTTATCCAGTCCAAAGCCGTTTAGATTGCAAACTCAAGAGAGGCCTCTGGAGTCAATAAAAGGAAGCTGCAAGTGTCTCCCGAGGCTCACTGTGTCCCAGCACTTGCTGTCTCCTCCCTGCCTTATGAAGCAGTACAGAGCAAGCAGGACAGTGGAGAAAGAAGGTTGCCACCATGGGAAACACTAAGAGTAAAGAAAGAGGAAGAAAATCCCAGGAGCTGCAGCCAGTCTCCCCACAGACCAAAAACGAGGGGAAACCTGGACAACCTCCAAAATGTTAATTTGGCATGCGCAGCTGTGGGGACACTGGAGATGCACATGCATATGGCACACCACTTTGGTCTGCAGCTTCTAGACTGAAATGTTTATGACAGAGGAAGAATCAGCATTACACCTCTGGTTAGAGGAACATTATAGCTTTGGGTAATAGTCCCTTCTCATTATCATCTCTGTGGAATGTGTTAAAACCACATAAAAAATTAGGTACAAAAGCAACTTGTATCATGCATACAGTAGCCTTCTCACCTTCCTCCAAAGGAAGAAAAGTTGAACCCAAATTACTCTTACAGTCTTCTTCCTGGCAAAAAAAAAAAAAAAAATTCCTCTTTAGAGTACCTCAGTGTTGCAGTGCATATTTCACAAAGAGCAGAAAATCCTTTGCTAGGGAGCAGCAGTTTGCTACTAAGAAATGCAGTGCGTTACTGCCTGGTGGAGCAGAGCAGCTCACAGAAAATCTCTGTGCTTTCCCTTTTTATTCAAAAGGTCATATAGTGTCTCAGAGACAGTATCTGCGACTTTCTTAGCTGCTTCCACAGCTAGAACAGAACTTTGCATAGCTGCCTGAACACTAGAATTAGTCCTTGTCATAACAGTGAAAATTTGGCCATTCAGCTAGCAAGGAAACCCTCTCTGAGCTTTTGTGCAAGGTCTTATAAAACATTAATACATCCAACAGCAGGAATAGCAGTAAAGTAGTACTTCAACACAGCTGTAGACAAAGCCATGTTAACAGCCCGGGTCCAGGCTCTATCGATTTCACTCCCAGACTCTGATCCCAGATTGGTAGCAAAGATTTCACTCAAACTCCCTCTCGGAAGAAAAATGCACAGATCATTTTTCCATTATTGTCTCTAGACATGATTATTCTATAGATCTGCACCCCTCAAAGTTATCCTGTTGCATTGTGCATACAACAGAGCATGGAATCTAGAATGCACGAGAGTTGTCTGCCATGAAACGGGGATTGTGCAGTCCCAAGCAGGAGAGAGACAAGTCTCAGTTAGCCTAAGATGATGTTTGTCTTCTGCAGACCATCTAGAATCACGGCAACATAGACAGCCCAAACATACATGCTTTGACTTTACACTCGTAATTTCATGTGCCTTGCCAATACTTCTGTCCATGGCCTTCCTTGCCTAGGCTAAGGAAGAACTTTCTGTATAGTCTCACCATTCCTGAAGTAGCACAGAGGAAATGTTGATCTGGCATCCAGCTGTGGCCCTTTTCCCTCAATTCTTTCCTCTCTCCCTTGTGAGAGCATAAGCCAAAGCAGGACAGACTTGCCTTGCACTTGGATCAGCCAGGTTGGGGTTCCAGGAGGAACTGGGGGAGCAGAGGATTATACTGAGATAAAGGAGGCAAGGGACATGGTGTGAGATCCCTGAATCTGCAGGCAGTGCCCTCTCTAGTATTCAGGTGGCTGGGGGTTATCAGCAGAGAGACAGTGCCTTCACCTCAGACCCCAAACCAAGCCACCCAACCAGGGCAGTGCTTCCTGCAGCACCAGTGCCATGGAGGTTGGCAGTGGTCCAGCCTGCCCTATGTCCTCAGAGAGCAGTAAAGCAGGCTCTGAGATGAGCCAGGGGGTGAGACAGTGCTGCTGCATTCCTATGTGTTTCCTCTGCTTGGAAGGATGCAACACACCTGCAAGTCACTCTGGGGAAGAAGAACAGCAGATGCACGGCGAGGTAGGGATTGCCGGTCTGCTAAATCCCCCTTCCATGTAGCAGGAGTGCTGAGGTTCAGAGGCAACCTCTAGAAAAGGGCTGAGACTCCACCACAACCCTCAATTAACCCGGAAGGGGAAAACTACCCTTCATTTCAGCTTAGAAGTTGTTTTGTTTTAAGCTACAGCAACTGAGTCTTGTTATCTGTCTGCCTGCTTTACTGAAGAGCCCTCTGCCATCACATCCCTTTTTCCAGCAGGTACTTACAGATTTGTATCAAGTCAGCCAGTGGCCTCCTGGGTGATAAGTCAAATAAACTGAACTCCCAACTGTTTCATTACAAAAGCAAGTTTCCTGGTATCCTACTTGTTTTCCTCCCTCTTTTCAGAGCCTCCTCCAAATTAGCAGCATGTTTCTGAGCTGCAGACTCAGGGCTGGACACAGCATTTCTGCTGCAGTCACCCCAGTAGCAAGCACAGAGGTGACACTGTTGCTCCACTTCTATCCCAGTGCTGCTGTTTGGGTCCCAGACTCACTCTAGGATACTCCTCTGGGTGAATATCCAGCATAAGATCTGTCCTGCTGAATATGGGCTGCCTTCTTCATTGACAAGACCTTTGTCCAAATGGTTTGTCTGCACCCAGCTCAAATGGGTTCCAGGTTCCTTTACAGAGTAGTGACATGTCTCAGTAATTCTTTTCTAATCTGTGTTTATTACAAACTTAGTATTGTAATTTCTTTTATGCCCCCTGATGCCTTGATCCAATCCCGCACCACATCCCACTGTTGTCTGTCTCCTTAAAGTGGACAGCAGGATCCCTTCTCTTCCTAGAACTAAAGGCAGATTTACCTATCAATGGATATGTCGGCACACAGACTATGTCAGCAAGTTTTGTCCCAAGCTGTCAGTCTGAGAAGGGCTCCTGGGTCTGTGCCACCAGCACACCCTTGTCATAGCTGACTGCAATGTGCCAAACCAGCCGGAAGAACCTCCTGGAAGAGACAGTTTCTCCAGGACAGAGTGGGATTCATCCCAAGCTCTGTACCTTTTGTGGCCAAAGCCACGGAAGGAAGGAAGGAAGGAAGGAAGGAAGGAAGGAAGGAANCCACGGAAGGAAGGAAGGAAGGAAGGAAGGAAGGAAGGAAGGAAGGAAGGAAGGAAGGAAGGAAGTGGTTCTGTGGCCACCACAGAACAGCAGCACTGCAGGGAGGATCCACGCTCCTGTCTCCTTGCCATGTGCATTGTGCCAGGGATCAATCATTCCCTGAGCAGTGACACAGCTCAGCAATTTCACACCATCATGTGAAGGAAAGAGTGTCTCCCAGATCCCACTTCATTTTATATTCCTGCATCTTGGCCAACATGTATTCCATGAGCACCTTGGGCAACCAGGATTTGACCAAGGTGGCAGGCTGCTAGTCTCCAAACCCACGTAATTTCTTCATCCAGCATGCATCTGCAGCAATGTCACAATCACTGCTGTAAAGTTCAGAGTGACCCCTTGCAAGGAAAAGAAGTGCATTAACATTGCCTCTCTGTGCCCAGGTGCTGGAAAAAACTTGAAGATATTTCCAGCTGTTTGAGAGAGAGGTCAGTGCATGAAAAGGTCTCTCCCAGCTCTGCTCCCCAGTTGCATTTTGTCCAGAGGAACAAGAGGATGCCTCCTACTGGTGTAAAAGTGAAGCTCTGCCTGGAAATGTGACCTAAGTCCCCTGGCCTGTCATCGGGAAGTGTTAAAAAAGAAGCACCACTCCACAAAGACAACCAGGGCTTTTCTTCCTCACTGTGTGTTTTCTTCCAGGTACTTATTTACTACAAATGTAAAGATTTTGCTTAGCACTGGTGTGAGTCCAGAACACTCCAAGTTATTGGGGCATGAAGAGCAGTGGGAAATATTTTTTAGCTAAACAATTGTTTAATGTCTTTTCATTTAGAAGGCATTTTGATGACAAGTTCCACAGGGGTGTATTTAAACACTCTCTCAAGATTTATTGAATGTGGGCCAGGTGAGGTATGACCATAATGCATTTCAATTTGATTTGGATTCATTTTACTGCCTTTCCAGAACTCTTGTTTGTTAACAAATGTTTGCTGTATGAACTTTTAAAACTAGTGGAATATTTTAATACCCACCAGTAGCTGTTTGGCTCAACTATTACTCAAGACACTCTTAAAAAGCTCACATTTCCTTTGATAAACATGGAGGCACTGTTGCAAGGCACTGAACACAACACAAAGGAGCTTGAGGGCTGAGTTAATTTTGTGTAAGGAGAAAACTTCAAGTGCAGACATTATCCTTCATTTCTAAGAGCACTTTTGTCAGCTCATTACATAGGGAAAAGAAATTAACTCGATAGACTGTGGATCACTTTTTAGAATAAATGCAGATCAGACATGTTTAGTTTTTGGGTTTTGGATAAAGAGCCGTGCAGAGCTATGAGACTCCGTGTGCATGTGTGTGCGCACATATGTCTGCAGTGAATTCATTCAAGCAAAAGCATATGGCTTTTTTCATGTTGTGGCTTATGCCAGACATTTTGTCATGCATGCTGGGGTTTTGGGGAGGTTTAGCACTTATAAGTGCACATTACAGGAAAAGGTCCATAAATAAGAACATTGTTGCATAAATAGAGGGAGGTCCATTCTGGATGCTGCAAGGAGAGCTTCAGGGGTGATCCTGTGATTCACAAGAGAAAACAGGCACTAGTTTTACCATCTCTACAGGTTGTCCCTACCCTGTAGTACTTCCTTATTTTCAGAATAGCTCCTAGAAGATTACACAAATACTCCTGCACACTGCTGATGTTCACACATAGAATCACACACAGAATCACAAGGTTGGAAGTGATCTTCAAGATCATCGAGTCCAACCCAGCCCTAACACCTCAACTGAACCATGGCACCAAGTGCCACATCCAGTCTTTAAACACATCCAGTGGGGACTCCACCACCTTCCTGAGCAGACCATTCCAGTACTTTATCACCCTTTCTGTAAAGAACTTTCCCTAATATCCAACCTATATTTCCCTTGGCACAGCTTAAGACCATGTCCTCTTATTCTCTTAGTTGTTGCCTGTTGAAAGAGACCATCCCCCAGCTGACTGCAACCACCTTTCAGGGAGTTGTAGAGAGTGATAAGGTCACCTCTGAGTCTCCTTTTCTCCAGGCTAAACAA
>VWYP01013780.1:102148-119291 GCA_013400435.1 Pycnonotus jocosus | reverse complement strand
TCCAGGCTAAACAACCCCAACTCCCTCAGGTGCTCCTCAGAGGACCTATATTCCAGGCCCTTCACCAGCCTTGTTGCCCACCAGCCTTGGTGGATTGATCACCTTGTCCAGATCATCAATGAAGATATTAAACAGGTCTGATCCCGGTACAGATCCCTGAGGGACACCACTGGTGACTGGCCGCCAGCTGGATGCAGCACCATTCACCTCCACTCTCTGGGCCTGGCCATGCAGCCAGTTCCTGACCCAGCACAGAGTGCTCCTGTCCAAGCCATGGGCTGCCAGCTTATCCAGGGGTGTGCTGTGGGAGACAGTGTCAAAGGCCTTGCTTGAGTCCAAATAAGCAACACGTTCCAGCCTGTAGTACAACTATCCCTCTCCCTTCCTCCCAGGACTCCTTCACCAGATCAACAGGGGATCCTGAAGCTACCTGAGGTTTTCAGAGAGAAACAAATTTTTACATTCTCAAAATCACAGGGCTCCTCAGGGGCAGCAGGGCGGCCAAAGCCATATCTGACAGAAGCTCACCCCTCTGCATCCCCATCCAGTATCATGTGGCTTTCTCTAGCACACAGTCCTCCATCCAAAATAAAGGCATAGGCAAAGGATTGTTCTCCTGGCTGTGGAAGCAGTGGTAATTTTGCCACTGAAAGGAAAATTTTCTCCAGTGTACTAAAAGAGAAAAAATAAAACCAGCTACATAATAACAAATAACATTATTTGTTTTGAGTTGTCAGAACTTAGTTTTGTATCTCCATGTGAAGTTCTCAGATCACAGAAACTGTATCTTAGAGTGAATAACTTTCAATTCTGTTATGTTTGAATGGATATTAATAATGCTATAACAGTAGGCTGGAAGAGTGCACACACTTAACCCTAATCCAGAACACATACATGACTCCAGCTCTACATTTCCCACTCTCTATCTTTCAGTGGCAGGAATTTCACAATATGATCATTTCCAACTCTAGGTATCTTAGTTTGGAAATAATCTTTTTCAAAATATGTTAATGCTTTAAGCATCCCACACAGAACTGGTTGCTCTGAGTTCTCCATTATTCTTTTAGCATAGTGAATGTACGCTTAAAATTTCCTAATAGGTACTAAGAAGCTCAAGGCAGAAAAGATTTCTAAAATAACTCATGCTATTTTCAGAAAATCCAATTTAAACAAGTGCCAGCTAAAATATTTCTGGATTGAAAAGTTTTCTATAGTGACTTGCAAATACAAAATCAGTCACCAGAACAGTTCTAGCTGCTATCTTTCTTGTCACAGACCTATACTTCTGTCCAGTTAAAAATTCCTAGTTTGAAAATAAGATGTGGGATGAGCACTGATTTTTATCTAAATGTTCCAAAAAACAGATTCATGTTTCTAAACCACAGATTACAGGTAAGGTCAAAGCATAAGTCTGTCCAGGGATTAGCACAAGGCTTGGTCCTACAGCTGCTGGAGGAAATGGAGTTATAGCTTCTGAAAACAGGATTGATGGTCAGGTTCTTGCCCATGCAAGTTTGGGCCAGCTGTGGTCAAACATAGCCTTCTCTGTGAATCTCACATACCTTGTGCTGCAGCATCCCACACAAGTGCATTTGCAAGATAAGACCAGAAGACCCACTGCACCTACTTTATTTTTCATCCTGGGTCCCCCTTTAAATTCTCACTTCAAAGCAAAGCAAAGCAAAAGCTACTTTGCGATATAAAAAGGGGGGAAACTGGAGCTGGACATAAAAAGAAGCTGAAAACTTGATGTCAGTCACACAAGCCTATTGGGTAGTTCCGTTCTTTTGTTTACAAATAGTTGCTATTGAAGCCTTTGGGATATTCTCTTCCCATCTCAAAGTCAGGCTGCAAATCTCATAGTCTATGTCAGATTTTAAGTACGTGCCTTTCAGCAAGGAATTTCCAGACTCCAGGCTCTTCTCACAGACTCTTGTGACCCTTACTGTGTGCACCCAAGTCAAAGAATCTGTTAGAGAGAGGTAGGGACATGCAGGTACCAAAGGTATGAATGGTGTGCTTGACTGCAGGCAGGCAGGCAGGGAAACATGGCACATCCTCTTCAACACGTGCTGCTGCTGTGGACCCTCTTGCCCACACTGGTGCTGGGCTGGGGAGAGGGCAGCCTCTGCTCTGTGCATTCAGGTCCCTGGACACAGGCCCCTGCTTCTGCCCTGAACAACTTGGAGACAGCTTCTCTCTCACAGCAGCTCCTCATGTCCCTGCACCACTCCCCAGACTCCCTTCCACTTTTTCATAGCTCAATCTTTTTATTTAGCTGCTTTACTTCCAATACCAAAGACTGATCCCCTGGGGCAGCTCTGCAAGTAGAAGCAGCAGATAGAATTGTCTGCATCAAGAAGCAAACAGCAAAAAACAGCTGCTTTAGCCCCAAAGAAGCGGCTGTCAAGTATCTTCCCTTCCTGAAAAGATCGAGGTACAGGTACAGGTCTCTAGCATGACATTAGCTGCCACACAGCAGACCCCAGCACACAGGAAGATTTGAAAACCTACATCCTGGAAACTCAACAAGACCAATCCCACTGGGGATGGAGGAGCCAAGGCAGAGCACTGACTAGCACCCACACGCATCACTTCTTCTTCTGTCTCAGTTGGACAGAGCAGAAGCCATCAGGAAAGTTCACACACTGCTGCTTTAAATAGCAGCTAATCCCCAAAGCCCAGAACTCAACAGAAAGCTACCTGAGGAAAAACATTCAACAGCCTGAAATCCCAAATTAATTCATTCTGATCGCTGCTGCCAAACAAGCTGAAGTGGATTAATGGCAGCACAGAGCAGACAACTGAATGTAAAGGCTGGGTTTTGGCTTGTTGCTCAGTTCTCCAGAAGACATCACAGCACATCTCCATGCGTGGAGCTCCAGCTGCTCCGTCCCCAAGCAGCCTTTGTAAGACAGGAGGCCAGGGGCTGGGGCTGGGCTTCCACAGTGTGTGTGGGCAGGCATCTGCATTCAAGGCCATGTTGAAAATCCAACAAAATCAGCCTGTGGAGGACCAGGGCTGAGTTTACACCTTGCCCCAGCAGCCCCAGTGCAGTTTCTCACCTTCATACAGTCAGAGGGCCATTGCCTCAGCAGAAGCACTGAAGCACCTGCCCTGGCCCATCCATGTCTGCAGAGAGTGGCTCCTCACCAAGGAGCCTCACACATTCCCTTCCTGCCACCTTCTGCCCATGTGGGACTCTTGAGCCTCTTAAGACAGAAGCAACAGTTACCTCCAGGCAGTGCTAGTGCCCACATCATGGACAGGGGGTTTCTGTCTTCCCTCATAACCCATCTGTGCCGGAACTTCACACACTAAATAATGAAATATTTAAATATAATGAATTTCATTATATAATAATGAAATAATGAAATAATGAAATCTCCCAAATGAGCATGTATATATCTGGGAAAATGGTGGTGGCTTTCTGTAAAGCACAGAAACCAAGAACTCCCCATCTTCCATTTAATCTGGGAGTTTTATCCTCTGGCAGCCCTTAGCTCCTTGAAACAATGCCTCCAGGGAGCTCCACCCTTACCTGTCAGCACCTCACCAACTGACTTCTTGCTTTTGTTGGCTGCACCCCAGAGAGCAACATGCCCAGAAAACTGCTCCCCTCTTAGATTAGACACTGGAGATCCATGCACACCTTCAGATAACTCTGTTCTTGGCAGTACACAAGCACCTTGAAACTCTGTGTTGCTTTTCTTTCAGGCATTTCATCTGGACAAGACAACCCTGCTCACTTCATTCAGTTTAAGACAGGTTTTGCCTTTTCTTCACGATTTCTGTTTGAGGTCTGGAAAACAGTTGTCTTCAGGTCAGTAAAGTCTCCAACAGTTGGAAGGAACCACTAAAATATTGCTTCTCACACACCAGAGGATCAGACTCACCAGAGAAATCATTCCTGTCCAGATACTGACATGAACATGGACATTCACAAGTCTCAGTGGGACTACTGAGTCTTAGCTTAAATGACATCAGTCTCTAGGAGCACCAGTTTCCTGCAGAGCTGCAGGAATTGCCAAGTTCTTCCTTCCTGCACATGAGCTGGGAGTGAGATGTTTCCAGGGCTGTATCCAGCCACTTGCAGTGTAGTAAGCTGCCTTCTTCCACAAGCCCTTGCAGGTGGCTGTATCAGGAAATGTCATTAGCTGGGGTTTCTGGAAGGTGGAACATGTTTTTCTTTGGCTTTCTAACTTTTTATCACTGATATTTCCCTCACATGCGTATTCTTTGTACACACATGCATACCAGAACCTGCATGATTTTTGCCTCAGCTAATAAAGTTTATTGTCTCCCCTGCATGCCTTGCCTTTACAAGAAACCAAGTAGTTTCTAGATCTGACCTGTAGAAACAGCCTTTGTACTCAGGGACATCTCACCTGGATCCCTGCAGGTCACGCTGCAAGCTGTGCTCCTTGTTTTCCCTCTCAGTCCTTCAGCTTGCCTAAGTCATGTAAATATTCATAGCACACAGGAAAACAGCTCATTAACTGAGGGAGGGACCTCAGCTCTGATGGATGCTCAGCTGCTTCCTACAAAGGAAAAGAGAGTCAGTGGGAGGGGCTTGTATTGGGTTTGTGTGGACAGGCTTCAGTGGTGGGGGGACTACAGGAGTGGTCCTATGTCCAACAGAGCCAATGCCAAGTGGCCTCAGCAAGGACCTGCCACTGGTCAGGGCTGAGACAGCCAAGAATTGTGGTAATGCCTCTGTGATAACACAGGGAAAGGAAAGGAAAGAAAGGAGGAAAAAGAAAAAAGTTACTGTGCAGATGCAATTGTGGCCAGAGAAGAGTGGAATGAGAATATGAGAGACAAACAGCTCTGCAGACACCAAGGTCAGTGGAGAAGGAGGGGCAGGAGGTGCTCCAGGTACTGGAGCTGAGATTCCCCTGCAGCCTGTGGTGCAGCAGCCGTGCCCCTGCAGCCCAGGGAGATCCATGGGGATGCAGAGATCCACCCACAGCCCATGAAGGAGCCTCACACTGGAGCAGGTGGATGCCTGGAGGAGGCTGTGACCCTCTGGGAGGTTCACGCTGGAACAGGCTCCTAACAGGGACCTGAAGACCCATGGAGAGGGAAGCTGGAGCAGTTTCAAGGTAAGACTTGTGACCCTGTGGGGGACCCATGCTGGAGCACTGTGACTGGAGGGCTGTACCCTGTGTAAGAATGACCCCACTGCAGCAGTTCATGGAGAACTGTCTCCAGTGAGAGGGATGCCAAGCTGGAGCAGGGGAAGAGCACCTGTCCCTGAGCAGCAGCAGAAACAACATGAGATGAACTGACCCCCATTCCCTGTGTCCTTGCTCCTCAGGGGAAGGAGGTAGAGCTGGTATGGGGCAGGGGGAGAGGAGGGGAAGTTGTTTTTTAATATTTTATTTCTCATTATCCTGCTCTGATTTTCTAGTAATAAATTCAATTCATATCCTCAAGCTGAGTCAGTTTTGCCCGTGATGGTATTTGGTGAGTGATCTCTCCCAGCCCTGATGCCAAGCGATGAACCTTTTGTTGTATTTTCTCTCCTCTGTGCAGGGTTGGAGAGGAGCAAGAGAGTGCCTTTGGCAGGTGCCTGGCATCTAGCCAGGGTGAAACCACTACAAGGGTAAAAGCACACTTCAGTTAAAGCTCCAGACTGCCTAGAGCTGGAGGGACTCAGGCAATTGTCCCATCATCTTGGCCACACTGAAGCTTTAATCAGAGGGCTCTGGAGGAAAACCTGCCACTGCCAGTTTTCTGTCCCATTTTGTGACCGATCTCAAAGTTTTACCTCTAACCATAAAATCAGTGCTGTGATTTCAGCCTGGACTGGGGAAGCTGAGCATGGGTAGAAGCTCCTTTTCCTATGAATACATTGCACAGCAGAAGAAAGGATAGGCCAAGTGTTCCCCTTTTGCCCTCCTCATGTCTCCTCCTGCAGGATCAGAGCTAGACCAGCGGCAGTTTCCATGCCATAGCATGCTGCCAGACTCATCAGTTATCAGACTGAAATACTCATGTTTGTCTAAATGTTATTTCACAGAACAGACAGCAATTATGGAGAAGCACACAGAAGAGGATAAGTTTGATCTCTGTCATTTAATTCAGGAAAAAAAAAATTAATTTGTCATTTAAAGGAGTAGAATCCCAGAAACTTCCCCCTGCCCCATTTGTTTACGTACCAACAACATCGCCCTGTGAAAGCAGAGGCACAGCACTACTAATCTAAAACAGCTTTTACCCCTCTCAAAACATAGTTTAGTTTCTCTCAACATAGCTATGTGAAATGCAGCAGATGGACAAACACATGCACAGAAAGGCATTCATAAAGTTGTGAGAAGCACCCTGAAAGAGGCACAAATAGTGGTGTTCCCACATGCTGGCTTGGGTGCAGCTGAGTACTCAGGACTCAGCAGCTGCTGTAGTTAAAGCAAGAGAGGGTAGAAGTCGCCTGAAAGCTAGAAATGATGACACAGAAACAAGGAAAACAAGCAAATATAGGTGCTGTCTTCCACTTGGAGTGGTCTTGCAGGTTCCTGTAAGAGGCTGTGTTCAGAAAATAAGGTATTTCTAGATATATATATCTATTCACAGATTTGCTGTGTTTTTCTTTCACCAGTAAAACTCTCTCTTTAAAGCAATGAAAATTCTCAACCACTTTCTAGAATTTTGGCTTCATCTTTCTTAAAACAAACTTCCCTCTTTCATTCACAACTGTGACAGTACCTTTCTTGAGAGGTTACCTTGAGGGAGCAAGCAGCTCTGTGAAGTAGGAGCCATAAAATGAGTGTTTTGTAAAACATTCATGCATGAAAAAGGAAATTGCTCTGCACTATCAATTCCAGCAATGCTCAAGGTGCAATGTCTATGGGTATTTGTTCATTACATTTACAGCTTTCCCACCCTATTCCTGCTTTTCACAGCGTGATAGAAATATTTGGCTTGTAAAGGATCTTTAAAGATCCTGTAGCTCAACACTCCTGCAATAAGCAGGGACATCTTCAACTCTATCAGGTAGCTCAGAGACCTGTCCAACCCGGCCTTGAACATTTCCAAGAATGGGGCATTCACCATTGTAGCCCTCTTCTCTCGCCTGAGACATGTTGTTGGACTTGAAATTCCTTTCCCAGGGAATTTTCTGTAAACAAGACAGATGTTTACATTCTTCTCTCAAGGAGGGACTCTCTTGATCTCCCTCTGAGTTGACCAATGTGGTTGAGGGGTTTTGCCTTGGTTCTACCAGTCAAGTGGTCTCTGTACAATAGTATATAAAGAATTCCCCACCTAATAAACCTTGGAGTCAGATGAATTCAACTTTACCTAAGAAGTCTTGTGTCGTTTGTGATGTCATAGAGGGACACACCACCTCCCTGGAAACCTGTGCCAGTGTTCACACCCTTATCATTAAATACTTCTTCCTTATATCTGGTCTAAATCTCATAGAATCACAGAATCCTAGAATTCTAGAAGGGTTTGAGTTAGAAGGGATCTCAAATGTCATCAGTTCCAATCCCCTTGCCATGGGCCAGGACACATTTCACTAAACCAGACTGCTCGGAACTCAACCCAACCTGGCCTTGATTGCTGCCAGGAATGGGGCATCCACAGCTTCTCTGAGCCCTACCCTCACAGTAAAGATTTTTTTCCTAATTCTACCTTCTTGTAGTTTAAAACCATTGCTGCAGGTCCTACTGAAATGTTTGTCCCCATCTTTCTTATAAACTCCCTTGATGTACTGGATGGTGCCTCTTCTAGGAGGTTTTCCTTCTCCAAGCTGAACAGCCTGAATTCTCTCACCCTACCCTCCTAGGAGAAGTGCTCCAGCCTTCTGATCATTTTTGTGGCTCTTCTCTGGATCCACTAGGTGAACCTGCTTAGGTCTATGTCTTTCTTGTACTCCACTACATCAAAGCACATTGCTCTGTGCAGGTCTGAGGCTGCACAGAGGGTGATCATGACAGGATTCCATGCACTGCTTTCTGGTCAGCAAGCAAGGCTAAACATGAGATCCCAGCACTCTAATATCGTACTGTGGGATGCTGCTCATAAGAAATCATCCATTGTGGAACAGAATGGATGTTCCATGAGATGGAGAGGATGAATTCTCAGTTAAAGCAGGGAGTTTTAATTGACAGTTCTTATAAATGCTACTGGTCTTCAAACTAGCCTAAATTTCCAGCACTGGTCATTTTATCTAGCCCATATTTTCAAGTCCCCTTTAGTTTTCTTTGCATTTCAATTCAGAAATAGAATGGATTGAAGTTAGTTACAAGGCCTACAGAAACACACTGAAAATAGATTTCAACCTAGCTTTTTCACATTGCCAACAATAAGTTGAAGATCACTGCCTAACACTGTATTTACATATTTCAGTCTTCCTCTTTTTCCTCTGTTCATTTGTCCTCCTGATGTTTTCTATGTCCCATCTGGCTACTTCCATCTGATTCCAAACACTCCAGCCACACTGCTCTTTTCCTGCCTGCAACTGTTCTCACCACTTCTCCTCTCCTGCCAAGTCTCCCCCTCCAGTGACCAGCACTGCTCAGGGATAAGATGCACAGTGCCTCTCCTAGTATCAGTCTGCTAAATGCAGTCCCAGCCTTGAACACAAGAGTAGCTGGATGTCTGTGTCATCCCTTGAGAAGGCCTTCTCCACATGCTTAAGCATTTTCAGGATCTGGATCTTTGATACCCTTGAATTAGAGAATGCACCATTCTCTTTGCACGATCAACAGCACTTTAGGCAATTAAACTCAGAAAATAATACTCAATATGCATATGCTTACATAAAAGCAGCATGACACTGACATTTCAAATGAAGAATTAAACTGATTTGATCTTTATTTTCTAAGAGTACTTCATACATCTCAAGCAATACAGCATCAGGCAAGTAAGAGATTTCAGTGATGACAACTGGAAATGATTTGCAAGTTAGGGCTCTCTTGGTACTATGAGTAAAATGCCCCTAATTTCTGTGGGAATAAGCAAGGCTCTATTAAAAAGTCCATTCCAGGGAAACAGTATGTTTAGAGGGGTTTGGGGTGGGGGGCGCGTCACATGAAAGAATGTACAATAATCTAATTGGTCTGATGAAAAGATCCAGCAATTTGATTCAAGCATCTAACAGCAGGTGAAACACTTCCAGGGAAGTTACACTTGCTCTGTATTCAGCTAAGATATTTTCAAACCATCACATATCAAAATACAGACTAATTATAGTCTTTGCATAAAAGAGGAAAACTGCCCAATCTCTGTGCTTTTGTTTCATCTAATCTACGTTCATTGCACTCCTCATGCAAATGAGCACATTTGTTACAAATGGAGTAAAATTACTTTGCTAATCATCTTGTATTTTATCATCTGTGTTTCAGGCTTTAAATATCTTGTTTGTCTATACCTGTCTGCTAGCTGTGGTATATAGCACATGGTACATTTTTGCTATCATGATGTTTGCTCTGCAAAATTCACCCTAGGGCAAGCAAGCAGGCTCCACACAAGTTATCCACGAAATGCAGAAGGAAACTCAGACCTTTATCTGTCTGTCTCTTGCTGATCTGTGAGCTAGGAGAGTGTTGTGTCCCTTTGAGTGACAGACAGCCCCCAGTCCTGTCCCTACAGCATTCAGTGAAGAGGAAAAAGGGTTCATTCCCAAGTCTCAGGCAGGCTGTGTGGCACTCCCAGCTCCCTTTCTGCTGAGATGGGAATCCAATGCAGACAGTGTCACATACCCTGACAGATGCAGCAGAGTGGAGGAAAGATGGAAAGGGTGACTCATTTCTATCCTGCACTTGTACTCAGGAATCAAAACAGGCAGCAGCTGTCCAGACTCCACCACAAGGATGCTAAGGCAGAGTTGCAGGTGTTGACCATGGTTGTAGATAAGAGCCTTCATCAAAAATCCAGTAAAATTCTGCTGCTGAGGCACATTTGTCAAATGACTGTCTCTTTAGTGAGTAAGAAGGAAGGTGTAGGAGCTTCTTCACTTTGCATTTAAATAAAGTTGTCCCTGGATCAGGGGGACTAGCAAAGCCAGGTTTCAAAACCTGTCCTCTGCCCAAAGCCCATGTGCATGGACTAGTCAGGCTGCTGTTAGGTGGAATGGACACTTGCTAATTCCTGACTGCCCAATCTTTACCGAATCATAGAATTTTTAGGGTTGGAAGGGACCTCAGGAGATCATCCAGTCCGGCTCTCTGCCAAAGCAGGGTCACCCTGAGCAGGTGTCACAGGAACACGTCCAGGTTGGTTTTGAATGTCTCCAGAGAGGGAGACTCCAAGACCTCCCTGGGCAGCCTGTTCCAGTGCTCTGCTACCCTCAAAGTAAAGAAATTCCTCCTTGTGTTGAGGTGAAATTTCTTGTGTTATGGTTATGGCCATTAACCCTTGTTTTGTTGCTGGCATTGCTGAGAAGAGTCTGGCACCATCCTCTGGGCACCTGCCTTGGAAGTATTTGTATGCATTGATGAGATCCTCTCTCAGTCTTCTTTCTCCAGATAAAATAGCTCTCACAGTTTCTCTTTCTGTCTTCCCATAAGAGAGATGCTCCAGACCCCTCATCATCTTAGTGACTCTCCACTGGACCCTCCCCAGTAGTTCCTTGTCTTTCTCTGACTGAGGAGCCCAGACCTGCACACAGCACTCCAGATGTGCCTCCCTCACTAGAGTGGAAAAGAGGGGGACAATCACCTCCCTTGGCCTGCTGGCCACACTCTTCCCCAGTGCCCCCCAGGATCCCACTGGCCCTCCTGGCTGCAGGGGCACTGCTGGCTCAGCTTGCTGTCCACCAGGACCCCGGGTCCTTCTCCCCAGAGCTGCTTTCCAGCAGGTCACCCCCAGCCTGTGCTGGTGCCTGGGGTTGTTCCTCTTCAGGTACAGGACTCCAAACTTGCTCCCATTGAACCTCACTGGGTTTCTCTCTGCCCAACTCTCCAGCCCATCAAGGTTCCTTTGAGTGGCAGCAAAGCCTCCAGGTGTGTCAGCCCCTGCCCCCAGTTTTGTATCATCTGCAAACCGGCTTAGAGTTCATGCTATCCCTTCATCTGAGTTGCTGATGAACAAGCTGAGTAAGACTGGACCTGGGTATTTGTCCCTGAGGAATGCCACCACTACAGGCCTCCAACTGGATTTTTCTCTGCTGGTCACAACCCTCTGAGCTCTGCCATTTCAGCCAGTTTTTGATCCAGCTCACTCTGCATTCACCTAACCCACGTTTCCTGAGCTTACCTGGAGGATGTTATGGGAGGCAGTGTAAAAAGCACTGCTGAAGTCAAGGTAGCAGCAGAGGCCTGCCCTAGGAACTTTGTATGTGAGACATTGTGGATATTTAACCGAGATTTGGGCACTCAGAATATCCTGTGACCTCTGTTTTGCTCCAGGTTTGATTCAAACAGGTCAGCAGTACAAATAAGGTGACATACATTTTGTTTCCTTCTGTTCTCCTTTCTCTCCACTAGCACAACTTTCTGAGTAGGATGTTGAAATGAAAGCCTATTTGAAGTTATCTGTTATGAATTTATATGTAGCTGAACTATTGGTTCCAGTCAGGCAGCTCTCTTGATTATTGTGATTGGGTTTTTCTAGTTGGGGTTTGTTTTGGGAGGTTTTGCTTGGTTGCTTTTTCCTTTGTCATCCTTTTAATTCTAGGGTTTTCATAAAATGTATTCCTTTTTTTTTTGCTTGCTCAGAAATGTTACATGTGTTGAAAGGGCAGATGAGATTGACAGCACAGCCCACTCTGCAAAAACTACCCTACAACAGAAAAATTCAACAATAACTCTCAATAACTACCGTTTTGTTTCATCCTTGCACATCCCTTACCATAGCTCTACTTTCCCTCAGGTGTTCCTCATGTCCCATCAGGGAATCATCTCAGTCGGCTACTGAGAGCCTCAGGAAGGAGCCCCAGTGCCCTCACAGGGGTTCCCCAGGCTGCCCTCTGTGCACCCAGACCTGCCAGGCATGGAGCTTACAATCATGCACAGCTGAGAATGGCTCTCTATACATTTATCTTTCCCACGCTTCACACATCAGACTGTCCCCCATGCTGCTGTTCACCACAGGATTTATCACATGCAGGCATCTCAGTGTAAGTGACAACACTTGTGCTGTGCTGTGCTGAGGTCCCTGAGGCAGTGCCACCCATTTCATTTCCCTCCCAGGATGGATCTCCACAGGGTTGCCCTGCACGCTTACAGCAAAGCAGGAGGGAAGCCACTACTTATGTGCTGTGGCACACTATTGAGCAACATTAAACAGGCAATGTTGGAGACTCTCTGCCTACACAGAGCAGGAGGGAGGTGTCCACACTCCTAGAAGCATGTCTTTGTCAGAGCTGTGGTCAACAAAGCTCCAGTAGTAACTGCATCTCCAGCTGTGAAAATATTCTCTAACAGGCCTCTATCTTTTCTCAGCAGCTGCCTTGTGTTCCAGTTGTGAAAGATAAGGTCCAGAGACCTTACTCCACTGACAAGGCACCTCCAGCATGGCTTTTGTGGAGGAACTAGGCTTTCAGTGCCATTGCCAAAAGTCCTGACCACTGATTTGTAGGCCAAGTTCATGTGCTACCAAAATCTAAGAAGCTGTTCACCCACTCCTAAGCCGCTCACTGCCCTGGGGTATTGACTCCAGTCATGTTAGTCTCTTAAACATTTATTCAAAACAAAAATCCACCCACAATACAAACCAACTTGTGCCAAATCAGCAAGCCAGACACTACACTGCTCTCCAGTGCTGTCCCTGTGACCACAGACTCAGCCTTCTCAGGGGAACCACCCCATACAAACAGCCTTTGCATGTCAGCAAAAGCTTAAGACCAAGAAGAGCTATTTTGAGAACTCCTTCAGCCTCCAAAGACAGCACCTTTTCAGGTTTTTTTCTATTAGGAAAAGTTGAGCTTAAGTCTTCCTATCTTGACAGGTAGAACCAGCTCCTAGGGCAACAGGGGCAGGGTCTTCTGAGTCATGTCTTCCTGCTGGTAATACACCAACATGCAGTACTGGGTGCATATCTGCTGGGTGAATGGGACTGTGTCAGGTTCTGCATCACCAGCAGTCTTTGCAACAGACATCAGCAAATTCACTGCAGTGGTAATGTCAGAGGTCTAAAACAGGCAGAGGTGTTTAAAGTTTTGCCATGTATAGCTCATCTTGAGATTAAGTATGATTCTTAAGACACATCTCTACTGGCTGGCATCCTTGGTCCTTCAGATGACAATGATGTCATGCGAGGACAGTGGTACTTTGAGCAACAGATTGAATATTTCACTGAGTTACACCTTAACCACTGTATCACACTGAAAATGTGTCCTCAGTACCCTGCAAGTGAGGAAGACAACAGTATTGTACTGAGAGAGAGAGACAGCTGAACGAACAGGGCTGTTCTTTGTGGCAACCCAAGCTTTTCATCAAATGTTGAGAGATGAGAAACAGGTCCTTTGGGACGACCCTCTGTCCCCCATCAGGGAAAACAAAAGGAATTTATGTCCACAGGCCTATTTCTCAATCTCAAAACAGAAAAACTTTAGAAAGTTAGTCACCTACGTGTGTCCTACCAAACACATACAGCATGGACCTGCAGAAATCAGAGACAGGCCACAAGTTTCACTTCAGGCCTGATAGGCAAGCTGAGCATTTTAGAGAACCTTCCAAATCATAACAGAGGCAATGGCAGAATAGGACCTTTTGTAATCAAGTCTGGGAATACTCAAGCTAAGGAGGCACCGAAGGGCAGGTGACATTGCAGCTAGGCTGTAAATGCATACCTACAGAAAATAAACCCAAAATTTAACAACAATTTTCAACTGTCATGATTATCTATTAAAAACAAACAAACAAACAAACAAACAAGACACATACATTTGCTCTCTTTTTTTCTTTTTTTTTTTTTTCCTTTTCTGTTTGTTTAATTTTTTTATTACGAAGTCAATTACAAAACTTTTTGACCTCAGGAAGTAATCTGTGAAATGGCCAGTAAGAAATTGCAGAGACAACTTCAAACACAGCCAGACCACAGAACCCTTGCTGAATGTTGTCTGGAAGAGATCTTTGGGACACACATAGTACAGCTTCCAGCCCACAGCAGGAGCAACTAAATGAGTTTGCTCCAGTGCTGGAATATCTCCCAGGGTGGAGATGTGCCTCATTCCCACAGTAAATACACAGGTAAGAAAAGAGTCCCCTGACCCTCTGGAAATGCCCTGTACTCATCTTGTGCTTATTGCCTTTGAGGCTCTCCCTGTGCCCTTCTGAGAAGAATTCACCTCTATGCCTCCCCTTCTTGGAGCTGACTGCAGCCAAACGATCTCCCTCATCCCCAGGCTGAAACAAGGCACAAATCACTGTGAACTTAGGTGATAACAGACTGTTCATTATTGCACAAAGGTCAGATGGGCAAGGTCTTGCTAAGGATCTCAGCTAACCTAATTGCTCAATCAGCAATTTATAATAATTTATTTAGATGACAATATAATCACTCATTAAGCAACTGGACAATTATCCCTGGTGTGAAGCACACCAAGATTACTCAAAAAAAGAAATGTCTCCTCCTGAAAACCTTGCAGACTCAAGGAATTTACTGCCTGGAGGAGCATAGGACTCATGGGATCTGCAGGGAAAAGCACTTCAGGATTCAATAAAACTTATGGTATGTGTTTAAGGGGATTGATGGAATATGCAAATCATTACATAATACTTAGGAAAGTGAAAAACTATGGGATAGACCAAAATGGCTCAGAAAGGAATAAACACATGAAAGCAGAGGAAAATGTAGAAAAAAAGTGCTGGCTCTGTATAAAAAGGTCTCTAGCATGTGTATTTCTCTGTGTGAGTCCTTCACTTCATCATTGCTGAGCGCCCCATCCTCTCATTAGATCCTACTTTGTGAGTGCATCCTCTGTTCTTGACAGATGTGTGTGAACAGCAGTGAACTTCAAGCTGGACTCACTCATAAGAGAAGAGGTCTGGATCCCAGCAACAGAACCTCAAAACCTCTGGGGTTCCCTTGCCCGGGTGACAGCAACAGGGCAGGCCACTGGGATCTAGGCCAGGTACTGGAAAAACTGTCCATGCAGATATTTGTGTGTGCGTGTTTGCTTCTTGAACACTGATGAGCTGGGGAACAGGACCAGGCTCTGAGGGCTGCTCAGCAGCCCATGGGCACCATCCTGCACCATTAGCAGCCAGGGGCATGTGCCCAGGCTCTACTGCAGGTTGTCAGCACCCATTTCTCCAGTGTGCCAAGCCCCCTCCAAAGGGTGGTCTTCCCCTTCAGCATATACACCACTCTCCCTGCTTGGTACCATTTCCAGATTTGCTCTTGTCTCTCCCCTCATCCAGCTTAAGAACGATGCTAAAGTGCCTTGCCCTAGCACTACATCACTTCTCTGCCAAACAAGGCTGAGATGGAGTGACTCAGACCACCGAAGTCAGAACCCAGAGATCCAGTCCACCTTGAAGCCCACTCACCTATTAGCTCAATGTGTGGCTGCTAAGCACACCCTGCTGAAGGCCTTGGTCAGATTGTCCAATGTCCAGTGTTCTTCCCTTCTCTACTGAGTCTGTTAATCTCTTAAGAGAAGAAATAAGTACCAATGGGCCAGGCCCATACTGTCCTGCAAGCTCCCTCTCATTTCCCCTCCATCTACCTCTTGGCAGAGAGTCTCCCTCCATATCATCTGCACGTGGACTGGAGAGGCTATTTCCCAGAATTTCCATACTTCTGTTAGATGGTGAAATGCCAGCCTCACAAACATCCCCTGATCACAGCCTTTCATAGTTTGGAGAGTGGGAGGCCTGTAATGACATCAGCCACCTCCTTCTCCTGCCCCACTGACCAATGGGATCACAGCCTTTTTCCCCTTTCTGCTGGTGAAGCACTCAGGGTGCCCAAAAACCCAAACCTGGGTTTTTCAGAGGAAGCCCTTCATGGTAACTTGCAACTGTAGCCCCTCCGCCTGCAACTGTGCAATTGTGGAGCTAAATCTTGCTTAGTTTGCAAATGCCTGATGTGAGGAATTCCAGAAACTGCCCTGACCCTCACAGAGAGAACCACGGAGGAACAATGGCCTAACTCACATGACCTGTCTGCTGGAAAGGCTGGGGTTCACACTGTAGATTTTGTGCAGGCAAGGAAAACGGAGGCTTCTTTTCCTAGAAAGCAGAAATACAGAAATATAGTACCTGAAATATGAATAGATTTAGTATTTTTTTATAAACCTGAATTCATTTACAAGAATGAAGCTCAAGCTTCCACTGTGAATGTGTGGACCATACTAGCCATCAGTCACAGGCTTTGAGTCGTGCTGATGGGGGTGATCCAGCGAAATCCAGCAGAGCAAGCTGTAGACCACAGTAACTGGCTGCACTGTCTGACCAGCAGTGAAGGTGCTGAGTGGAAATATTTAACATGGCAAAACTTCAGAAGGTATTTAAGGAAGAATCAGTGCCTGTGCACAGGGCACTACCAAGGAATCCCACACCAGATCAGGGACTAGAGGTGACTTGGACAGAGGAAACTGGTATGCTCAGAACACCAAAAAACATCCCCAGTAATACTGCTGCTTCCCATGTCACTTGTCTCCTTGTCTGAGGGTTTGAAACATATCGAACATGAAAAGAAGCGAGGTGGAACAACTAACTAGTGAGATAAGAATTTGTGTTCATGCATTTCCTTTCTCTGTACATTCAGATCAAATGCCAAAATTTTATGTTGATTTAAAATAAAATTATTATAACATAATCCCCCAGTTAAAGTCTGGTTGCCTGTAGCAAGAACTAATTCATTCATTTGCTGCCTAAGATTTGCATGGCTAGAGCCCATAAGCTCATGAAGCATTATTTCATTTGCCTACACCCAAAGGGAAAGGATGAAAGAAGAATAAAAATGTCCATTCTGAAGTTGAAAGCACCATGTTTCTTTCTCATATCATGCAAACTCATAAGTTAACTTAAGCCAGAGATGCAGACTCTTCTCCTTCTTCCTTTCCTTTCCTGGTCTTAAAGACCTAAGTAAGAGCTTTCCCAAACCATTTAATCCTAGATCCAATCTGGATCTCTTTCAGCTTCAGAGCAGAAGGGGGACACTGATCATTTAACTACATAATCTGAAAAAATGCAATCTTAATATTCAGACAATAGTTTAGATTCCACTATTTGACAAAAGAGAT
>VWYP01013780.1:59615-100473 GCA_013400435.1 Pycnonotus jocosus | reverse complement strand
TTAACACAAGACTGATCTTGACTAAAAATAACAACTCTTTTAACAATTTACTCTTCAAAATCTGCACAATTTAAAGCTGGTATTTTCCTCCTTCCATTCCATGCAGAACCACACGGCACACACTTATTTTCAGTCTTGCACTTTGTAGGAGCGGTTCTGATCCATTGCTGTGAAGAACAGACAGACAGCAGCTGTGATGAACACGTGCACCCCCTCGTACAGGAGCTTTGGTGAGAAGACGCTCCATATGAACAGGTGGTAGCGCAGACCCGTTACCAAAACAACATAGATGGCAACTGGAATTGAACGCATCAGAGCGTAGCAGAAACAGCCATGACCCACTGCTGCAGAATTCCTGGTAACAAAAACAGAGGAGTTCATGCTCAGGCAAGCTCGGGAAGACACTGGAGTTCCTCCCCTCTTTAGCATATTTCACAACACAAGGAGTACTCAAAGATCTCCACTTTGTGTTAGATTAACTAATTGTTAATGCAATGATGAACCAATAAAATTTGTTCTTTTCACCTCTATATATCCTATAATGTGTATGTCAGGTGTAAGCATAGCAATTGTCATTGTAATAAAGGTGCCCAGTAGTTCACTTCACACTTAGATCGTTCTGTGCTTTAATGTATTTTATTCTAATTGTCAAAGTTTCCATTAAGCAGTTTGAAGACAGCTTTGTCTCCTGTTGGCCTTACAGGGCCGTTCCACAGAACCTGAATGGTAAGAGGAAGAGAGGACTACAGTACTCCTCACAAAGCTTCCTAACCTGTTCAACAGACAATCAGACAGAGTCTGCTTGCCCTTTATCAAGAGCATAAAACTTGTCAGGAGTACACTGCTGCCCATAGCCAGCAACACTGTACAAAACAACATAAAAATTGTGCCACTGGAAAACTTCGCAAAGCTAACATAACATTATCCAAAGAATACCATATTCCTAGGCTCACAGGAATGATACATTGCATTGCTGTCACAGCTGCTTAGCTCAGCTGGGACCACTGCATCCCAAGAAATGTCTGCCCCATGTAACCTACATGATCCAAATTTGCCACATTGTTGTATTTTGGTGGGTGACAGGAGTCAGATGAAAATGGAAGTGGTTTTTTGCACTTTGTCTTCCTCTCCTGAGGCAACCACTCAAAGCGATGATGCTGGGTTGGCCCCTGTCCAATTTCGCCAAAATACATCTGCAGAGATTAATTCCCACTAAATTCAGATGTTTACCCCTTCAGACAAAAGGAAGGAAAAAAACTATTTCACTGGAATAATAAGTGAGCATTTTCCTCTCCCCATCAAAATATTTTATATCATCAGTTCCCAAGAGAACACACTGGCAAATAGTGGAAATGTTGTACAGTGAAATCCTGATCTGAGGATCTGTTCTGCTCCTCCCAGTTTTTAATTCTAATCTTGTTCCAAGTAATAAAAATTTAACATGGCACTTCTGCACGATGTTAATTAGTCACTTATGACTAAGTAAGCTACAGATTGCAGTATTTTACATAAACCATTAAACTTCTTATTCTTTCAATAAAAATAACTAGGATACATCCCTGTTTTCCAGTGAAGTCAAGATCTACATTCCCCAGGCTTTCAGTAGAAGGAAGAACAGGTCATGAAAGCAGAGTTTTAAAATCAAGAACGGCAGGCATGGATGACTGAAAAACACACATTCAGTTCACAGAAAACTATTTCCCTTGCTGCTTGGCCAAGGAAACTAAGAATTGGGAGTGAACTAGACTGCTCCTTGCTTCTGCATAACTATCTTAGTCTTCAGTAAGCATGTGTAAATAATCAGCTTTATGTTTAATAACTGATTTTTGTTGACAAGGGTTAAACAAAATGCAGTTCACTCTGTCTTAGCTGTTTTCATGCTGATATGAGTTAAACCAGTATTTTTAATAGTCAGATGACCACTGACTAGACAGAGGAAATGGCTCTTCAGTAAGACAAACAGACATTTTTGAAAACATTTTCTAGAGCTAAAAAATGCACATGATAGACCATATAGATGAATCCCCAGGTCAATGATACAATTCTTTCTGTACTCTGGTATCATAAAACAGCTAACTGTTTTCTACTTACAGGATACCTCTTGTTACAAAAGCTCTCAGCTCTCAAGATGTCATAGATACGTACCTTCAGAGGGAAAACTTGGACAGTTTCACTGTATAATGCAGTGGTGCAATTTAGAGAAGGCAGGAAAAGCACACTGTATCCACAAAGTTAAACTGTTGGTGTGATTTAACTGGTGAAAGCGTTTACACATGCATTGTTGTGGACAGAGCACTGGAATGACTGAGCACAAGCAGTTAGACCTACTTGGCCTGATCCTAATGAACAACTTAGCTCTTCAATCACATCATCATTCCTTCCTCTTACTTTGGCAGGGACAAAATTTGCATAGCTAATAGTAATGTTTTTGCATGCTCCTTCTCCTCATTCTACAGACACAGCACTCACAGCACCTCCAGGCCACAAGGAAGTAAGCATCCAGGGATCAGGCAGCTACTGATAACATGACCATGACAATCTAGCTAGTTCAGCCAGTTTCTGAGTTATTCCAAATGGAATTCACCAGGAGAACAGAGAAAACTGGCTGTGGGATGCCACTCCGGTGTCCTCACGTTTATGATCTTGACCAGCCAGTAATGAACAACCTTGCAAATTCTCAGTGCTGTTTCAACTAAAATAATGGAAGACTACAGGACACATCTGAAGTATCAATCTGTAACTAGTCTGCACTGAACCATCTCTTCAGCAATTCATACCTTTCATTATTCAAAGGAGAAGAGCATAGACAGATAGAAACAGCACACACTACCTCCATGTTCTGACAAAAGCAGCCCACTATTAGGGCCTCTGCACAGTGCAAGAGTAACAAAAATGAATACTCATCCTCTAATATTCAGCTCATCTAGGAAGTTAGCTTACAGGGACTTGAAAGAGAAATCCATATGTGTTACAGATGACAAAGCATATCCAAACTTCACGTGAGATTCAGGAAAAAACAATTTTTGGAGAGTTCTGAAGCAAACACTACAGATTCAAATCACTAAACATGCTGTGACTGGTGCAAACATTAGCTGTGGTCTAGAGAGCATATCAGCTTTTCAGCAAAAAATTGTCACTTTTAATGGAAAATATTTAACAACTAGTAAAATACGCCCAAGAAACTGTTATAGTAATAGGTTTACCACTTCTTTGGATATCCTAAACCCTAACTGTAGATGTTTCATCAACAAATCTTTTACCTCTCAATCCACCTCTAGGTGCCACTAAGATAAGTAATACAAGGCTTGCAAAATGAAGAACTTACAATGCCAAAGAAAGAAAGAAAGAAAGAACAAAAGAAAGAAAGAAAAACTATTTTCTTGTGAAAACATGCCTCCTAGTTATATAGAATACTTGGCAGCTAGTGGCAACAAGTTTTGCAGCTTAGAAATCAAGAAAAATCAACACAGACAGCCCTACAAATGCATTCACAAGGAATTTTAAAATACACTTTACAGTGCTTAGAGTATTCCAACCCTTTTTCCAACACATCATATCAAATAAACAGTCTAGAAATATTCAAGCACATGAAGGTGGGATACCCTAGTACTGTTGCTTTTCTAGGGTTTGAGGAGGAGGTTCGTTCTGAGGGTTTCAGGATAAATGTGCTGAATCCTTTCAATGCAAGTTACCCTCCAGCATTTCTGCCCTTCCTTTGCCCCTTTTCTAGCTGAATATCACTGCCTAAGTTATCTCCTACTGGAGATACTGAATTTACCTATTTGAAGGCAATTTTTACTGTATTAACATCTTCTACAGTATTAAGTGGCACTTCTCTTTCAAGGCATTCTGCAATTTCAAAGATTTCCCTGTTTAGTGCCCTCTGAAAAATACTTGGCATTTTGTTCATCTGCCCCATATATACTAATGAAGGGTTGCACTCAGAAACAAACCATGTAGCACTCCAAATGTCTCCAACATCTTAGAGGATTTGCAATGTGTAAGAAATTTCTCTGATCTAAGCAAGCATCAATCAGTTCAGCAGCAAGAACAAATTTGCTACATCTCTCCCACATGTCCCACTCTCACTTAGTATAATTCTACAATACTATTTTAGATTATAGAACACAATCCTGCATTGTCATGGAAAAACACTTTATATTTTTAGCAGTTCCAAGGGAACCAAGAGTCCTCTGGAAATTTACATTACTAACTCTGGTAGAAACTACCAATCAGAACAACATTTTTAATGCTATGAAGTCATAGTTTTTGTCACCACACCCTATCAATGGAGAGATGTCAAAAATGCCAGCAAAATAAAAGGGCTATAGAGTGTACTCTACTGCCATGGAAATGATGGAACTTGGAGATTAGTGATTTTTCTCTGCACTCTGCATTCTCTTTCTCAGTAAGAAAGGCAGAGAAGGTACAACTACCCGAGCAAGGTCGTGTCTGTGGCAGTAAGTTACAGAGGATTGTAGCACATGTGCACCGTAGGACAGGGTTCAGCAGGTTCTCACAAAGATTTAGCTGTAAAAAATTATTAGGACTTGAAACTTCAATTCCCTTCATTTCAGCATCAAGAGTATGAAAAATACAATTGTATCAATGCTTTTTCCTCTTCTCACTGCTGGCATAATCAGTTGTGCTTCATATCAGCAAAAAAAGAAGGAAAGGGAAAGGGAAAGGGAAAGGGAAAGGGAAAGGAAAAGGAAAAGGAAAAGGAAAAGGAAAAGGAAAAGGAAAAGGAAAAGGAAAAGGAAAAGGAAAAGGAAAAGGAAAAGGAAAAGGAAAAGCTAACTCAAAACCAAACCAGCCTATCCCTGCTGACACTGGCCCAGATTTTATTGCAGCAAGATATAACCGAACCATCCTAATGAGCAAAACACAAATCCTAAAGCATCTGTCAATTTTCTGTGACTATTCTTCCAAAATTCACTGAACACTTCATAAGGTTTCCAGTAGGTAAAAAACCTGAAGCATTTTACACTAGAGTCATACAAGGAATAACAAGGAAATTTTTAGCTTGATTTTCTGTTAAGGTGCATCTGAAGGTTTTCCTGCCCATCTTTGTAAACAATCAGTTATTCTTCATGATCTTAGCTAAAGGTGTAAAGAAAAATTGCATCTGACAATTGTTATTGACAAGATAGGATCTGAAGAAATTTAACACAAACTGTTAGTGTCCAAGTTATTCAATTAAATTCAAACTTAACTGATTAAAATATACCAGTGTAAAAAGACACATTGACAGTGACACAAGGCAATTCTAGAAAGGTAAAGCTCAATTTATTTAAGGATGGAAGAGAAACTGGTCAGCAAGGCCAGAATGGGTGGTGATCTCAGTGCAGCAGCCACAAGTCACAAGTACAGTCACACAGTGAATGTTACTGAGCCCCAAACTGCTCAACATTTTCATAAACAGTCTAGATGGTAGGATTGAAAGCACCTTCAGTAACGTGCTGTTGGCACTAAACTCAGTGTTGAGGTGGGCACATTAGAAGGGAGAGCTGTCTTACAGAGAGATCTGGTCAGGCTATCAAGACCTGTAAGAAGTTTAACAAAGACAAGAGCAAAGTCCTGCACCCAGCTTACAGGCTAGGATGCATGTGACTAGGGAAGAGTGTTGCTGAAAGGGACCTGGGGGAACTGGGGGACAAGAAGCTAAACATGAGTCAGCAGAGCACCACAGCAGCAACAGGCAAATCATGTCCTGGGCCACATCCTCAGGGGCACTACTAGCAGGGAGAGATGTGATTATCCCAACTCTACTGAGTGCTTGTCAGGCCATACCTGTAGTACTCTATTCAGTTCTGGTCCCCCACCCTTCCAAAAATACATGGACAGGCTGCAGGGGCTGTAAAGAAGGACTGGGGAGGATGAAAGAGCTCTACAACGTAAGACAGTAGGAGTTAAGTCTCTTTGTCATGGAGAAGACTCAAGGAGACTTCATTGAAGCATTCATGTACTTAATTGCTTAAAGATGGCAACAAAGGATGGAGGTGCTCTCCTCACCAGGTGGTACGTGGAAAAAAACAAAGCTATAGGTATGAGT
Source organism: Pycnonotus jocosus (assembly GCA_013400435.1). Taxonomy (NCBI): domain Eukaryota; kingdom Metazoa; phylum Chordata; class Aves; order Passeriformes; family Pycnonotidae; genus Pycnonotus; species Pycnonotus jocosus. The sequence continues at coordinate 94,418 of VWYP01013780.1, read as the reverse complement.
TGCTCTGGGAGAGGTTTCATCTCAGTATAAGAAAGACATGTTCTATAGTGAGAACAACCAGTCACAGATACAACAGTGGAGTCCCCACACTGCAGATTTTCAAGACGACTGAACAGCATGCTAGATGATCTCATGGAGGCTCCTGTTCCCAGAAAAGGTTGAATCAGATCATCTTTTAAGGGCATCTCCAACATGGGGTGTTCTGTGGTTTGGTGAATCAATGCTCTCTCTTTTGCACTGAGGGCAGAGTTAATTCTTTCTTGTATCTTTCCACTACAGTAATTATTTTTAAACTTGTGACTTAAATAAAATAACAGCTCTCTCCTCAAATTACTCCTGCCATCCCAGTAACATACACATTCAAAAAGAATTTGTTAACTTCAAGAAAAGGTGTGAGAAAAGAAGACAGAAAAATCCTAAAGACAGAATGACAGTATGTCATGTACAGTCCTATCCATAGCTACCAGAACCAAGCAGTTTTGTTGGCCATGGAACAGAGGAGAACAGAAAACTAATGGTGAAAAATTAAAAAACTCGTAAGAATAGTAGGACTAGGCCTATAACAGAAAAAGTACAGGTTACATCTAGAAATGTTGCTATAATAAAGAGGTATGTAAGCAAACGACTACAAATATGACCATGTCTTTCCAGTAGAGTTCTTCTGAATGACTCTGCTTCTGCCTGAGCAGCAGCATAAACCACTCAGAGTCCAACACCGTCATGCAGCTCTTGCTAATTTAAGAGAGGAAATAAAGTTGGTATGATGCTCCAATCTGTTTCAGAATAAAGACGAAGGAATATGCAAAGTACTGAAGAGAAAGGGGGGATGGAATGATTTCTTCAGTGCACTGTGCATACTTTATGCATTGTATCAGAATATTGTTCCCAATTTTCTTCACAGCTTTTTCTAGCACAATGCACACCATATTCATCTTCAGAGACTTTTTATTCCTTGTAGTGCAAGGAGATGTCTTCTGGGATTACACAGGGATACTCTTACTAAGCCCAAGTGTCATATACACTTTTTACTTTGGCAAGTTTATAGGAGTGTTAGTAATTCAGCTTTGTGCAAATTACTTTTAAGAACAATACTCAGCATTAAAATAAAGAGTGTAGAGCCCAACATACTTTCTCTGGAAAACAAAATGAATTACAGCATGATCTGTAAACCCACACCCTAAGATGCCTGCAAAGGATGAGACACTGCTAATACCATTAAGTGTAAAAGGAACGGTGAACAAAAATGGTTTCATCTCAGGAAGTAATTAATTGCAAGACCAATCTGATTTTTGATAAAGATACCTTGATTTAGTAGCTGCAGACCCTCTTCCTCTCTGGACCCTAGCTGATAAAACAGACAAATCAGCACAGGATTTTTCATAGTTTGGTGATACTGCAATTGTAATGGCTCTGAGACAGAAAATGTAAACAGACAGCATACAACCTTCAGAAAACTGCAGATGTTAATTTGCACTTTGTGTATGAGGAGAGAGAGAAGGAAGGAGGAAAGGCAGGCAGGAAGGCAGGCAGGGCAACGGAAATAAGATAGGGAAAGAGGAGAAATTGGTCAAGAGAGTGGGTGGTGGAAGAGCACTGGAGGGAGAGAGGGGAAGTTAGATGAGCAAAGGTTGGCAGGAGGGGAAGATGACACGGAAGCAGAGCCTGAGAAAGAAGGGAGCACAGGGAAAAGGGAGAGAGTGACAGATAGGAAGAGAGAGTGAGGCAAGGAAAAGAATAGGTGGCTGTGGGTGGCATGACATTGGGAGAGACAAGGACTGAGCAGGAGTGTGAGAGTGATGAGAGGACTGAGGGAGAAGGAGAAGAGAAAATGGGATTAAAAAACAGGGGGCAAAAGAGCAACATGTGAAGAACAGGGGAGAGAGCAGACAGAGCAGGAAAACAGGCAAAAGAAAAGGGAAAGCATGATGGGACAGCAATTATAATATGGCACGTTACAGAGAAAGGATAAATGTGCCTTAGAGAAAGAAATCATAAGAAGGGCAGGAAAGTACATCAATGCTAGAGTGATGGTGCAAGAGAGAGGACATGTACTGTGTGTCAATGGAGGAAGGGAACATTCACACATTAAAGGAACATTGCATGACAGAAAGGTGCTTAGAAGAGAGAGAGTGGGGAAGAGGAATCAAGGCATTACTGGAAAGTGTGAAGAGTGTCTGAGAGAAGAAGAGATGTACAGGACAGGGGAAACACGTAAGAGAGGAAAGGAAACCTTTCACAATAGGAAGGGAGAGAAAGCATGCAACAGGGACTGAAAGAGGATGAGATAGATATTCAATCAAGAAGGGAACTATTTGAGAGGGAAAACTGGCACAGGAGGGGGATATATGTTGATTGAGAGGGACCAAGAGAGTGTAAAAGTGATAAACATTCACAGTAGAGACAAGGGACCCTTGAGCAAACAAGACGTAAAATAAGTATGGGAAAGTGGAAGATTCTGTCAGAGAGGAAATGCACACAATAGAGCAGGCAACTGAGGAAGAGAAAGCACATGAGAGAAATATGGAAAGTATGAGAGAACAATGAAAAACAACAGGGGAAAGGAGGGAAAGCATACCAGGGACACACACTGAATGTGTCTGTGGTTGTGAGCATACGGGCAAGCCAGAGAGAAAATGAGACAGTGTGTGCACAAGAGAGAGGAAAGGTACAACAGAAAGAATGAAAAGGCATCCAAGAGGGGAAAGGCAGGGGAAAATAGCTGAAAAAATGAGAGGGAATTATCTAGATGATATTTTTATTAGGAATATATTTGTGGAATATCACGAGTATGTCACAGAACAGGAAAGTACACAAATGAGACAGTTTCCAAGTCAGCACAGGAAGAGAGGAAAACAGCTGCATAAGGGAGGGAAAGTGTGCTCAAGAGAGGCAAAGTAAAAGCAAGAATAAGAGGTTAAGAATAATCAGTAGAGAGGAAGCAGAAGACAGTGAGATGGGGAAAGTGTACCAGAGAGGAAAAATACATGCAGAAGAAGGGGGACACACTATAGGGAGAGAAGGAAGGCATGCATGCAAGGGAGCAAAAACTTGAAAAGATGAGGAAAGCAACAATAAGAGTATAAGGCAGAGAGGAGGGGAAGCATATACAAAAAAGAAAAGTGTAAAAAGGCAAGCAAGGAAACTGCTGTAGACCAAAGGAAATGCATATGCAACAAAGTAAAGGCATGAGAGAGTATTCTAGGAACTTGAAGCATTAACTAAAAGTAAAAAAAATAAACAGGGATGGAATGTATGACAGAGAAACAGAAAACATGAACAAAAAAGAAGAGGGGAAGTGAAAGAGCAAGTGAAGGCACAGATAAGAAAAAGGCAGTGTGCATGAAATTAGAAAAGTACAAGCAAGAGAGATTGGGATACTGTTCAACTGAAACTAAATGTGGTCAAGAGAAAGCATTAAAGACAATGAAGTATAAAAAGAGAAACAAAATGTGGGAGATAACCACTTGAAAAGGAAAAAAAAATGTAAGGAGTGCAATAGGGATAGGGAAGTGCATATGCAGAAGAGTAAGAGCCAAGAAAAGCATGGTAGAAAGGGAAGCCCTGTGAGGCAAGTGTGAGAAAGCAAGCATGAAGAAAGTGATAGAGGGAAGTGTGTGAAAAAGTGAAAGAGAGTAAGGAGGTGAAAGATGTCTGATAGAGAGAGCCAAAGGTACAGTGAGTGGGACGGATGTCCAGAGAGGGGTGAAGGGAGTACAAGAGAGAGGGAAATACCCCAGAAGAGACAGACTGATGGGGAAGGAGTATGTGGGAGTAATAGAACCTGTGTATGCCAGTGAGTGCCACGGTGCATGAGAGGCACAAAGAGTAAGGAAATAAGAGAGGGAGCGTTATAGTGAGTTTTGGAGGGAAAGTGAGGGGGCAGCAAGATGAATTAAATTATGGAGGAGAGGAATGCAAAGAGAGGGGGAACTAGCAAGTAGACAGTGAGAGGAGTGCTACTGAGTGAGAGACACAGGGGAAGCACAACCAAGAGTGACAGCATGTGCTGGGGCTAAAGTGCAAGTGAGTGAGTGACATGAAGCATGTCATGAGAGAAAACAACAACGTGACAGAGTGAGACAACATGATAGAGGGATGAATGTGGGGAAGATGGAGAAAAACAGGAAATCATGTGCGAGAGGGAAGGAAAACATGGAAGAGAAAGAGAGAAGGGAGAAGGGAAAGGGAAAGGGAAAGCAAAAAGAAATAAAAATAAAAGGGGCAGAGAGAGGGAGGAAAGGAGCATGGGAAGCTGACAGTAAGAGTAAGAGAGGAAGTATAAGCAGAGGAGAGGAGAACTGTGTCCCTTGTACAGCAATGCAAGAATGGAGGGCAGCAGAAGAGCAAAGTGACAGAGAGCAAGGTTGTGCAAGAGAAAGATGACACACGAATGAGCAAAGGCATGCAAGCGAGAGATAGAAAGCAAGAGAAGGGGTCAAAGAGCATCCAAGAGAGAGAAAATGCACACTCAAGAGAGAGGACACGAACATCGAGGACAGCAGTAAGAGCATATGACAGAGAGGGAAACATACTGTGAGAGATGTAAAGCTAGAGGAAGCGTGAAGGGCAGCAAGTGGGACAAGGACAGAGAGCAATAGAGAGGGAGGTAGCAAGCCAGAGGGGGAAAACATAAGCCAGAGACTGGAAGCACAAGTGAGAGGGAAATGCAAGAGGAAAAATGTGAGAAAGGTGGGAAAGCAAGAGAGAGGAGGTTAGTGAGAGAGAAAGACTTGACACAAGATAAAAAAGGAAACAGTAAAGCACAAGGGAAAGAAAGACATGAAAGGGAAGCAAAGCATTAGAGAGCAGGCACAAAGTGCACATCCAGGACAAAAAACACGTGCCAGACAAATAAAACTGAATGACAGCATGAGGGAAGATGTGTGTGACTGCAGCAATATGGATGAGGTGAAGATGGGGAAGGGGTGTGAGAAAGTGCAAGGTGAGCAGAACATGACATCAGTAAACCAAGCAAAGTCCAGGCGAAGCACATGAACACAGAGAAGGATGGCAGGTAAGAGGGAAGCAAATCATATACTGCTGGGAAAGTGTGAGAGAGACAAGGCAAGTGACAGAGAGGGTGGGAGTTGAAGAAAGAGAGAGGTAAGGGAGAACTGAGGACAATAAGAAAGGGAATGAGGAGAGAGAGAAAGCTAGAGAAAAAGGGAGCAAGACAAAGGGATAGTGACAGCAAGAGAGAGAACAATGACACTAGACAAGAAAGAAAGCACAAGTGGCATTGAAAGTGCAAACAGGAAGAGTAATTTTGTGAGATAGAAAGAATGCAAGAGAGGGAGGAAGACACAGAAAGGAGAATAGTAATACACGAGAGAGGGGAGTGCCAGAGAATGAGAACAAGCAAGGAAAAGCACACATGGGAGATAATGTAAGCATGAGAGGCAGAATTCATGTTAGAGGGGAAACACATGAGAATGAGGAGGATCCATGTGAGAGGGAGGCTGTTGAGAGACAGGCACAAGGTGCAGCACACATGGGTAAAGGACACAGAGAGAGGAAAAGGGTGTGGGAAACCTGTGAAAGGGAAAGTGTGAGAAAAAAAGCTGGAAGTGAGGAAGAGGGAAAGAGGCAAAGCATCAGAAGGGCAAAGCAAACACAGATACCAATAAGTGGAGGGAGGAAAAGAACATGTAAAGATGGAAGCAAGAGGAAAATAAAATGAAAAGAGAGAAGAGTGTGAAAGAGGGATGAAGCATACAAGAGAGTGATGCGAGATGAAGAGATTAGAACAACAGACATCGAGACAAGGAACCACCCGAGAAATTGAATAAACATACAGGACAGCAAAGGCACAAGAGAAATGCCAAACCAGAGAGGCAAAGCGAAAGTAAGAGAGAAAACACTAAAAAGACTGAGGAAAGGCATGTCTGAGAAAGAAGACAGAGAGGTGAGATTCATTTAGAGAGACATGCAGATGGGATAAAGGAGACATGTGAACAAGTTTGTCAATTAGAAAGGGAGTGTATGTGGGACAATGAAGGGAGAGAAGGAAAGGGAAGGGAAAGGAAGAGTGCTGGAAAGCACTAGTGGGGGAGAAGGGACCAGAGCCGGGGGGATGCAAAGCGTAAGAGAAAGAAGAGCACACCTATGAGCCTGAAAGCACAGGCAAGGGGGAAATCACATCAGGAAAGCAGGAACAAGTAGGAAATAAAACCAGACAGAGGACAAGTATGCCAGAGAATGCAACTGCACGAGAGAGAGGTGAAGCAAATCCAAAAGAGCAGGAAAGCATTTGAATGAGGCAAGGCAGGAGCACAGCAGGTACAGTGCATGCAAGAGATGAATCACGTCAGATGGGATGACCGAGACAGGGGGAATGCTTCAGAGAGAAACCTGTGAGGAAATGGGAGAACAAGCACATCAAGGGAGGAAAAGCATGCCTGAGGCTAAGGGGCAAATGACAGAGACAAAGAGAAAGGGATAACAAAGGGAAAAGAGAAGGATTATGGAGAATTACAGAACCACAGAACTAACTAGGTTGGAAAAGACCTCTGAGGTCATCAGGTCCAAACTATGACCTGACATCTCCTCATCAACTAAACTATGGCACTGAGTGCCACATCCAGTCTTTCTTTAAATCAAGCTGGAGAGAGAGAAGAGCGTGGGGGAGAATGGATGAGAGTGAGTGAAGGCAGGAAACAAGACAGATATGTGGATAGCAAGGCCTAGCAAGGGCTCATGCAAGAAAGGGAAGACAATCACAAAGCACAGGAAACAAGAGCAAAAAGAAAACTGAAAGCAGGAGACAGGAAGATTGTGTAACAGGGAGAAAGCATGCAACATGAGGAAAGAGACTGGGAATGCAAGACAGAGAAAGAAAATGCAAAAGAGTGAGAAGGAAACACAAGAGAAAAAGAAACATACAAGAGAATCAAAGTACACAAGACACAAAAACAAAGCATAAGAGAGTGTTGAGGTGTGTGCAATAAAGTGACAATGCATCCACGCGAAATAGGGATGGTGGGGGGCATGCTGTGGAGTAAAGGAGGGATAATGAACCAAAGAGAGACTAAGAGTACAAATAAGGGCAATAAAGAACATGTTTCAGAAATGGGAAAGTATGCAAGAGATGGAGAAAAACATACAACTGAGCAACAGAGCAAAAGAGGGAGAGGGAAAGTGAAGAAGAAAGAGAAACGCAAAAACCAGAAAAGACAAGGTAGGGGGAAGAGTGTGTCCAACAGAGAAGACAAGTGAAGGGAAGGGGGTCAAGAGAAGGGAAGTGCATAGGGATACACACATTTACATACCACGATGATACAACAGTCAGAAAAGCAGGTTACATGAGAAAAAAGTGAACCATCTGTGAGGTAAAGTGATGTAAAGAGAATGTGTTTCAGGAAGAGGTACAGCAGAAGAGGGGGAAAGGTGCAAGGGAGCAAAAGCACAAGGCAACGTGAGCTAGTCGGAACATGTGCATGGAAGAGAGGAGAGAAAACATGCAAGACAGGGAGAAAGTGAGAAACCATGAGAAAATAAGCATGCTAGAGGGAGTGCTAGTGAGTATGAGCACATCAGGGAGGTGAGGAAAACAAGACAGAGAAGAAAAGCCCAATCAAGAGAGAAAGCTTACCAGAGAGTGGGAAAGTACATCCAGTAGAAGGGCAAAGCACATGCAAGAGAGAGGGAAAACATGTCTGAGACAAATGGAAGGCTCAGGAGAGAGTAAGCAAGAGAGGGAGCAACTGAGCAATCAAAATGAAATAGTGAACAAAGAAGCCACAAGCATGAGAGCAAGAGTGGGCATAAAAAGCAGAAAATTCTCAGTGATAGAGTGGCATGTGAGTCAAAGACATGGCAAAAGGTGCGTTTGAAAGACAGAAAAAGGAGGCGGCAGGACAAGGCAGTTGAAGACAGAAAATCAAGCAAAACAAGGTGGATAGGATGGGATGTGGGAAAAGGAATGAGAAAGATCAAAGGGGAAGAGAGAAAAAAGGGAAACAAGAGAGGGACAGCAACAGACAGTAAGGAATAGCATAGAACAAGAAAGCACAAGTGTGAAGGTGCAAGTAAAAGAAACTGCAAAAGCAGCAACAGGTTAGAGAAAGAGAAAAAACCTATCAGAGAGAAAAGGAACATACATCTCAGAAAGAAGGGGAATTTGGGGATGGAAGAGAGAAAAATATATAGGGAAAGTGAGAGCAAGAGAAAGAGAAGTCAGTGCGATGAAAGCATGGAGGAAAAGTGAGGAACACAGAAAAAATAGAAAAGAGACGTACAAGAGCATGAATGTTCACAAGAACATAAGAGAAAGCACACCAAGAGAGAAGCAACATGTGTGTGAGAGGCAATGTATGTGAGAGAAAGCAGATGTGTTTAGGTTGTAGGAAAGGGGAGTGGTCTGTGAAAGAGAACGCCAATCAGAATGGAAGAGAAAGCACATCTACAAGGAGACAGAGTTTCTTTGGGAAGGGGGCAACATGGCCAAGAGGGGAGCAAAGGTTGAGAGGTAAGAGAGAATTGACTGAGAAAAAGTACACTGCTAAGAGGGAAAACAGGGAAGGAGAGAGACAAGTGGAAAGCAGAGGAGAGTCCAGAGAAAGCCTGAGACGAGCAGAGACAAAGGCAGAAGCTACACAAAGAGATAAAAAATAAGAGTGAAACTGGGAGGTCATTTGTGAGGAGATAAAACACATCTAAGACAAAGAAAAAGCCCAGATAGATAGATAAAGGAAGACAGTGGGATGCTGAGAGCAAGAAATACCAAGCAGTGTAGGGAAAGCACAAGCAAGGGAATGAAAGCATGAAAGAGGGAAAGTGCATGTGAGAATGTGTCAAAGAGGTGGGAAAGCACATAAGGAATAGAGAAAGTGAAAGAAGCAAAGCAAGGGAAAATGTAAAAAGGCAAGCAAGGGGAAAAAAATCATGCAGGAAGTGAAGTGAGTGGGAGGAAAAACAAGTCTGGAAGACAAGAAAAACTGCAAGGCAGGGACACAAATGAGAAAGGAAAAGGCCATCTCAAGGAGGTGGAAAGATAGGAGACAGAGCAGAAGAGATGAAGGAAGAGGACAGAGGCCAAAGAGAGACAGATTGATGGGGAAGAGAGCGGTAAAAAGAGATGTGGAGATGGAAGGTTCAGGAGGGAGACGATGGTTGGGAGGTGTGATTGAAAAGCAGAGATAGTGAGCAGAAGAGAGAAGTACAGTGAGGCTGAGACTGGGACAGCAAAGTGACACAAGGGAAATGAAAAACAGAAAGCTGTAGTTAGACAAAGTGCAAGGAGAGGAAAACTGAAAGATGGAAATGCATGAGAGAGAAGAATGTTAGACACTATAGAAAGAGAAACCAGGAGAGTAAAGTGCCTAAATCGACACACTGCAAAGCACAAAAGACAAAGCTGCAAAATGCATATAAGGCAGACAGAGTGGCAAAGCATGCACACAAGAGACAAAGTGCACATGCACAAGAGGTAAAGCATGAGCACAAAACACTGAGGAGAGAAAGGCAGAAAGAGAGAAGAAAAGAGAGAAAGGCAAAGCACACGACACAAGAGACAAAGTACAAATGAGAGAACAGCAGAGCATGTGACAGGTAAAGATCACATGAATGACAAAGTATGGGAGAGAGAGGCAACATGCATAAAGATGACAACATGCAGAAGGGAATGAAAGATAAGCAGGAAGGGAAGTGTACAAGGGAGGGAAAATGTGTGCAAGAAGAAATACACAAGTGGAGGGAAGTACACACAAGAGGCAAAGGTCAAAGCAGAAGAACAAAGTGACAGAATGAGAAAGCGAAGTTCAGAGCTGCAAGGAAAAAAAGGCACATGAGAGAGGCACAGAACAATATTCAGGCAAAAGGCAGGCGAGGCAAAACATGCAGGAAAAAGCAAGCATTAGATAGCAGCGAAAGCATGAGAGGCAACATTCATGCAAAAAGCATATAGAATCATTTAGGTTGGAAAAGACTCTTAAGATCTTTGAATACAATCATGAACTCAGCACTGTCAAGTCCACCCCTAAACCATGTCCCAAAATGCGACATCTGCACATTTAAATACCTCTAGAGATGGTGACTCAGCTACTTCCCTGGGCAGCCTGTTCCAATGCTTGACGATCATTCCAGTGAAGAAACCTTTTCTTAACATCCAATCTAAACTTCCCCTGGCCCAGCTTGAGGCCACTTCCTTTTCTCCTATGACTTGCTACTTGGAATTAAGGACTGACCTCCACCTTGTTACAACTTCCTTTCTGGTAATTGTAGCGGGCATCCTTTTCTCCACGCTAAATAATCCCATTCTCTCAGCTGCTCCAGGCCCTTTACTCTCTCCACTGCCCTCTCTGGACATGCCCCAGCACCTCAATATCCTTTCTGTAGTGAGGGGCCCAGAACTGGATGCAGAACTCAAGGTGTGGCCACACCAGTGCCAAGTACAGGGGTACAATCACTGCCCTGGTCCTGCTGGCCACTCTATTCCTGATACAGGCCAGGATGCCACTGACCTTTGTGGCCACCTGGGCACTCAATGGTTCATGTTCAGCTGCTGACAACCAGCACCCCCATGTCCTTTTCCACCAGGAAGCTTTCCAGCCATTCTGCCCCCTGCCTTCAGGCTGTTGTGACCCAAGGGCTGGACCTGGCACTTGGCCTTATGGAGCATCATACCATTCATTCACCGTGGGCCATCAATCCAGTCCACCCAGATCCTTCTCCAGGCCCTTCCTGTCCTCCAGCAGATCAACGCTTCTGGCTAACTTGGTGTCATCTGCAAATTGACAGAGGGTGACTTGATCACCTTGTACAGATCACTGACAAAGATACAGATGAAGGGCAGGCAAAGCAAAGCACATGAGAAAAAGGCAAAGCCTATCAGAGGGAAATATGGGTCCAGAGAAAAAGGGTGAAGGAGCCTCACAGTGAGGGGGGAAAGAGATGTGGGAAAGGAACAACAGAGAAGAGGAAAAGGACCATGTGGAGATAATGACAGAGGGGAGAGAGGAGGGGAAGCCAGTCAGTTTTGGGAAGGACTCAAGAAAGCTTGAAAGACAGATAGGAAATCTCCAAGAAGGAGGAAATGCAAATCTAAAACGGAGAAAAGGCAGGTTCAATACAAGCCAGAAACAGGTAATGGCTGGGGGAAGATTTAGAAGAAAAAACTACAGAGATAGAAAGGACAGAGAACGAGTGGGAAGAAAGCACAAGTGAGACACTGCAAGCTTAGGAGAGACAGAGTGCATGAAAGAAAGTATGTCTGTCAAGAAACTGGAAAGCATACAAAGGAGAAAGTAAAAGACAAAGAGGCAAAGGGAATGAGTTAGGGAAGTCCTAGAGGAAAAGGCATATGAAAGAAGAAGGGTGGGAGAGAAGATGAGGACCCAGGTAAAAGATTTAACATGGGACAGAGAAAGAGAGTGCAAGGAATTTGCATTTGAAAGTACCTGGGTGCATGTGGGAGCTGGAAAATCTGTGAGACATGGAAAGGCATGTAAGAAAGGAGAAAAGCTACAAAAGGGAAAGGAAGACATGAAAAGGAAAACCAAGAGACACAAGGATGTGCAAGACAAAGACATAAGAGACTGAACATGCACAAGAAAGCAAGAGAAGAACAAAGCAAATTTATATGAGAGAGAGAGAGAAAGAGAGAGCATTTGCATGCTTGCAAGAGGGAGAAAGTACATGAGCAATGAAAGTTGCTTGTATTAGAGGGGGCAGCATACCAGGGGGGAGCTGCAAGATGGGAACACACAAAAGAGAAGTGTTCCAGCCAAGGGAAGAGCGTAAAGGTGAGGGAAGCAGGTGAGAGAGAGGATGAAAAGCACGTGAGAGAAGGGGAGAAGTGTATGAAAGAAGATGTAAAGAGTACATAATGCAGGAAGAACACATATGTGTGAGAAGGTGCAAGCATGATTGGGAGATGGAAACAGTGAGCATGAGAGAAGGGGAAAAGCCATGATGGGGTGTCAGGGAGCCATGAAGAGTGAGGAAGTACATGAGGAGGAAAGCTCATGCAGAAGCACAAAACAGGAAGAAGCATGCTTGCAAAGGGTCAGAACCACAAGAGTGAGAGGAGTCCACTGAAAAGGAGAGCAGGAGAGTGGAGAAGCTTATGAGGGAGAGGTGAGCATAGCCAGAACAGGAAACACATGTACAAGAGGCAGGAAGCACACACATATGCAAGTGATAAAAGTCTTCACATAAAAGAGGTGGGAAACCCAAACATCAGGGGTGATGAAAGCACAGCCATGAGAGATGGGCAAAGTGCACAAGAAGGGCAAGTGTCTGACAGGGTAGGAAAGCAAGAGGAAGGAGTAACTGTGGGGGTGGAGAGAAGACAGGTGTAGTACCAGACACAAAGAGAGAGACTGACACAGTGAGAGAGGAGCAGGAAGAGATATGTTAAACTATATCCAGCTGCCTCAGTTTGACTGGGACACCTCATATGCATAAATAAGTACTTACTCTGGTAATTCTATGCTTTCCATCTTGGTCTCTCTCCTCAGTCTGCATGGAGCAGTCTTGTCTTGATGCAAGTGTGACAGGGAGAGAGGTGATGCACATGCAAGCGAGAAAAAGTATAAGAAATAGGTACTGAAAAGTGTGCCCAGAAGAGAAGGAAGTTTGGGGTGGGGTGCTGTGGTTGTGGCAAGAGGATAACAAGAAAGGATAGGGAAGATACCAAACAAGCTAAAGAAAGGGATACAGAGGAATGACAGGAGAGACAGCAAGCAAGATATAATGAAGGAGACTGAGTCAGAGACAGCAAGAAAGCACACAGGAAAACGAAACTTCATTTTACAGTGGCACTGAGCTTCAGTCCTTCATCTACTATCAGCTGGGTTGACTAATCAAAATTTTCTTACATGGCAGTGTAGAAAAACCTAGTCCCCTTCATATGAATTTAGTAAAATTCCACTTATTGAGGAATGATGTTATTTTTTGAAAATAACACACTGCATGACTACCTATTATCCTGCAACTTTGAGGAAAGTTAAGTTTTCTCTGTTAAGTTCCAGTAACCATAGTTCATTAACAATAGGAAGAACTGTCATGAGCTATTTATGGACTGTTGGGGTTTAGGTTTTTCCTTTTTCCTTAAGGAATTTGTTTTTTCCCATGGTTACTAAGAGAAATGCCAGATACTTGAGGGTTGTTAACAAAAAGAGTTGCTCTGAGACGGGGGAAGGGATGAGGGGGGGCAGGTAAAAGGTAGAGCTGGAGGAAGTTTCTTTCTTTCTCGCTCTCGGGCACTCATTCGGAGAGGACACAGACAGGCTGTTCCGCTGTCACCAGAGAAAGAGCACCAGTCCCGGGAAAGTCTACCACCATCTGCTTGTGTGACCCGGAATTCTGAGCTCCTCGGCCTGCCCAGCTGCAGCTGAGCCAGCCCTGCCAGGCCACCGTGGCTTTTTCTTCGGCTCTGCTCTCTTTGCTACCGTGTGACCTGCACTCCACCCCCCGGCCCTGCCTGGACACCCAGCCGTTCCCAGCTGCCAGCCCGCACGATCACACTCTTCCCAGCTTCGTGCAGCAGCCATTGAGACCACCGGGCCATCGAGACCAAACTGTCCTGGGTTTTGGGAGGCAAGGTTTTCAGGGGTCTTGGTACTACTGTTTAGTTGTTAACGCTGTAGTTATTTTCTTTTGTTGTTTGGTTTGTTATACACATTAGTAAAGAGCTGTTATTTCCTATTCCATAACTCTGCCTGAAAAAAAAAGCCCTTTAATTGCCTTTTTTGTCTAAATTATAATAATTTGGAGGGAGGGTATTTGAATTGTCCAGACACCTATCTTTCAAACCAAGACATGGACACAAAACTTAACCAACCTTTCATTATTAACTTTTCAGCTTTTCAAGTCCTTTTAGAATCCTGCTAACAGTTTCTGACTAGATTGTCGTTATTCTCTGAGGACACTCCACATGCTTACCATTGGAACACAAAATTTCCCTGAAGTTACTCATGTCCATGGTTAATATTGATTGTCTTAATATATTCAATAAGCTTTCCATGTATTAACATTTAATGAACTCTTTTGTGTAAGCAACATTGGGAAGTCTAACCATCAGGACAGCAGAAAAATACTCTCTCGCAACACAGAGGTTCCAAACAAAAATAAAGAGCAAATATTGCACCCTTTTGTACAGCAAAGTGGTACTGCATACTTGCACTGTACGTAGTTGCAGGTCTAAAGATGGGATGAGAACTGTCAACTCAGCTACGTGCTCTTGAGCAAAAGTCACGTGAAAACCAGAAGAACAAGAGGAAGAAGACAATGTAACCATGACAACCTCAAATCAGAGCTTGGGCAGAAATAAAAAAAGGTTTTCAGAACTCTTTCAATTCAGTATTACCCACAAAGAAAAAGTGATAGACCATTTAAATTAAAAAGTATAGCTGATGTTACTCAAACTGGTCTCTACCTGAGACTGCAGTTCTGTCGAAGAGAACAAATCTCATAGCAACTGCAATAAATTGCAGCAGTAAGACCATTTAAAAGCCAAGTGAATAAGTCTTAATGATATGGGCAGTAGCTAGCACACTGGAGGACAAGTTCTCAATTAGGGTCATCAGTCATTACTGGAAAGCAAATCTCATGTTGGATATGCCAGCTCTACCAAAAATTAGATCATAATCTTTTAAGTTCCAAATCTATTCAAACCTTTACTTTTATCTACAGAAAGCAAAAATAACCAAACCTACCCCAAATCTGTGTATTTATAAATCTACGCACATAGCTTTCCTTAATATTTACACAGAAAGTGCTTCAGCTCCTAAAGCTGATCCACAGAGCAAAAGGATGATATTTATTTTGCAAATGGCTTTGAAGCAACTTGTTAGTGGGTTATAAGAGGGGCAACCCTACTTTGCTGGATCACTTTCCAATTAGAAAATACTTTTCAATACTGAGAGTTGTGGCTTCTGAAGGAAGTCTCATAGGAAATGTCAGTGTCTGAACAATATGAAAAAGGAATGAATGAAGAGGTATCTATCACAGAGCAGTAACAAAGTCCAACAGAAATCTTCAGCCATCTCTACAATGATAGCATCTCAGGAAAAACCTAAGTGAGTAGAATACTCTTCCAGCTTGTGGCAATAAACCCAGCCCAGTTTTAGCCATTCACTCCCAAATTTCCACACATATCAACAATCAAGTAGATGATGTCTGTATTTCTTTTTATTTATTTAGAGAATGAGACTGCTGGCAGTACAATGATAACAAGTATTACCATTTTAGAGAATGCAGCAGCATATACTCTTGGATGACAACATTTTTTCAGCTTTAGTTAACCTAAGTAAGAGAGAATAGAGTTGAACAGAAGAATTAAGAGCAACTTGTATAAAACATTGAAGGATTCAGTGGAAAATGTTTGAATTGTCCTTTGTCTTTGAAGAAGGCTCCACTTTCTACCTAGGACCCAAATAAAAGTATATTGAAACACTGCATGTCCAGCTGCATGTCAGAAAGAAAAATTATTAATGCATTAACATGGGTGGTGAACAGGAGACTCAATCAATCAAACACACTAGGCTGAAGATGGCAAAAGCTGACATTAACTGCCGAAATTCCTTTAACTAGCACAACTTCCCAATTCATTTTAGATCAGAGCAAAATTTAAGTTTGCTGTTCCAGAGTTCTACATTAACAAAGTCAAGGCATAATATTAAAGTTATGCAACTGTTAACAGCCTCCAGTTGGGGATACATCCATTTTCATTATCTGAAAGCAATTTGCTAATGTGAAAGCACTGTTACAACTTTTGACATCTGTAGAACAAAAACTAATAGGCATGTAGACTTCTAGTGCTAGGAAATGCCCACAAGTTCACCCTGACACCTAACTAACTAAACCAACTAAAACACAGATTTCAGTGTGCTGGTAATCTGAAAACTATCATGATACCTAACTGAAGAGTGGTAATTACACAACACTGTGAACATCACCCACATGACAATTTTGTTTGGGTAGCGACTTGGAAACCGAATCCATCTGGAATGTACTGCACAGTGAGGTCATATAATATAGGTCAAAATTTCCAACATCATGGCCCTTTTCCAGTTGTAAGGACCCAAAACCACAAAGCTCTAATTCAGATCCGAGCAACAGAGTGGTTACTACAAAAACTACCTTTTACATGAACTAGGTGCTCGCAGGAATTTATGCAAGTCACACACAGAACACTTGGTTAAGTTCAGGCATCAGTTTAATCAGTACTCCCCATCTCAAAAATAGTTTCAAGAGTTATTGCACAGTTTCCATGGAGACTGAACCTAAAGAGTTCTTTCTATTTCTGTCTGTGAAAATCCCTTCACATTTATGCTGCCAAGTTTTTCAGGAGAGCCTGAAGGATTAAAAGTGGCAGTAATATCCATGTTAGTGTCTATCACATGCCACTTAATTATTTTAGAAATACATTTACCTTTCCATATGAGGAGAATATCTTATAGTTTCACGAGTTTGTTCAGATGAAAGCAAATTATTTAAGGCCCTCCAACTACATTTCCACAGCAAACGTACTACCTGAAAACCTCCTTATCTTCTATTCCACGTTATCATACCACCAAAATACATATGGGCTACACGTATCTAACGCATTTTCATTGCACAAGTAGGCTCTTAATATCTCTCATCCCATCTCCACAGACAAACTGATGCAGTCCAGGCTAAGAAAAGTGGACATTCAGGTGAACTGGAAAACTAGTGAGATGCTGTAGAAATTACATCTGAAGGCCAGACACGAGTGATCAACCACAGGATGTCACACAGGGGCCAGTACTGCTGAATGTCTTCATTAATGAACTAGGTGATGGGGCAGTGCCCCCTCAGCAAGTCTGCACACAATACAGAACTGGGAGGAATAGTCTGTGCAAGAGCTGGGTCTGCAGACAGGTCTGCTACTATTCAGGGGCATCTTGACATGCTGGAGAAATGGACTGACAAGAAACTCCAGATGTTTAACAAAGGGAGATGCCAAATTCTGCACCATGCACCAGAACAGGCTTGGGGCTCACCGTCTGGAAAGCAGCTAGGTAGAGAAGGACATACATCATTCCTGCTGGACAAGTTAAGCATGAGCAAGCAATGTTCCCATGTACCAGCCCAGGGCTGTAGTGCGAAAAGTGGGGACAACAAGTTGAAGGAGGTAATCTTCCCCTCTGTTGAGCAGTTGTGAGATCACACCTGGGGTTCTGGATCCATTTTTGTGGTCCCCAGTACAAGATAGACACAGCTGTACTGGAGCAAATGCACTGAAAGCTCACAAAGATGTCTCAGGGATTGGAGCATCTGACAAAGTGAGAGGTTAAGAAAGCCAGGACTGTTTAACCTTGAGCAGAGAAAGCTTGGCAGGGTTCTTACCAATGTTCATAAATGTCTCATGGGCACAAGTAAAGAAGAGGAACTCAAGATTCTTCTCACTGGTGCTCAGCAAAAGGATGAATGATATAGAGCAAATTTCCCTTAAACACCAGTGAATAACTGTTTAACTCCAAGTGCTGCCATGTGCTGGAACACGTTGCTCAAGAAAACCCTGGAGAATCTCTGCTTGATCTGACTGACTCTCCTTTGTGTAGGAGGGTTGGACGCCTGACTCAAGTATTCTGTGGCTTCATAAATGCAAAGTTCCAAAAGAGGAAAGGGTACATATGCATATTTGCCCCCAGGCAGTGATGCCCAATGCAACGCAGCTTTAAACATTTTCAGCAAGAAGCTCTGGTAAGCCAACCCAACTGATGCAGCTGTAAATTACATGGGCTCTGCTAAGCAGCTGAAATTAAAAGAGACAGCTCTGGAGTCAGGTTTTCCCATCCAGGCCAACCTCCTCAGATGCAACAGCTCTTAAATAGACTGCAGAATGCAAGGCTCTTTGCTAATAATGACACTGCTGAGTGCTTCTGGGCACATCATCTTCCTCTCAGGACCACATCAAAAAGTAGGGGTTTGAATTCCACTGATCAAGGCACACTGCTATAAAGCAGTTAATAAGAAGCTTTTATAAAGAACATCCTGAAGCATCTAACACTTATTTTTTTAAAAGTTCAGTACCCCATACACTTAAGAAAACACATGAAGCAGCCAACTCCCTGCCTTCTGCATTTTCAGCTTTGGTTCCAAGGAGTAACAAGCAAGTAATAAGAATCATTTGGACAGCAATGGCAAAGCACAAGAGTAAAACAAAACCCATGTAGACCAAGTTCTCAGCAGATTAATATACCAATTTAAGCAAGTCCCAGCAGCTAGAGATTACATTTATATACTGTTTCATTGAGGAAATAGCCTTACCAGTTGACCCAAATGAACCTTAAAACAGCTACAGACATGAGCTGCTTGATGGAATATACTTACATAAGTGATGTGGGTGTTACAGGCCATAGCTACCCACTTGAGAGCAAGTTAAGCCAGCACTGTACCTGGCAACACTACTAGCTGAGATTTAATCTGCAAAAATTCAACCAGGAAAACATCAGAACAACAACCAACACTACTGAAGAGGCATATTATTTGAAGCAATATAAAACAAGTACAGATACTCAAAGATTTTGTCACCAAAAGTTTTTCATTATTTTGTTAGAAGAACTTTCCAAAAACATGCTGTAAGTTATCATTTTCTCTTCATTGTATGTTAGTGTTCATCACAGTCTGGAGTCTAGGTTTTAAACAATAAAACTGCAGTTCTTTAAATTATGGGAGCTCCTTCTTTTCCTCCTCCTTCCGCAGACAATGCCAACAAGGCAGTGTTCTCTACTCTCCTTGACTCAAGCTCAAGCAAAAAGTGTCAGTTCCATAGCACTTACAAGTGTAACAATGAAGAATGGAGAGTGGGACCACAAGAAAAAAACCCACCAAACACGCACGTGAGCAGTTAAACGGCACAGCACTATTTTAATTAAAACTCAGTTTGGTGTCAAGTCAGCAGGTAGTAAGGAAAATTCAAGAAAAGGTTTTCTAAACTCACACAAATCAAGACATCAATAACTAGTTTATTCCACATCTACCCCTGCTGAAGAAAAAAAAAAAACCAGAATGAACAGAGAAAAGCCTGGCCTTCAGAAGTATTATACTCAAACACCAGGACTTATTAACCTATTTAAGACCAAAGACAACCTCAGGGTAGCTGGCCTCAGACAAAGAGGTAAAGTTCTACAGTGAGTCTCAATTTATACTGAGGAGCACACGAGTAGATCAACACAATGGCCCAGCACTGGTCTGCAGAAATCCACAGCAACCAAGTAGAGACTGCCAGACACCTTTAGAGAGCCACGCAGCAGACAGGCAAATCAGTGAACAAAGGTTAATCAGTGTGAACACCTGCTAAAGGAGTCTGTTGAATCCAGAACAATGGACACACTGACTGTGCAGAAAAATTAGTCTGCTAGAAAATGTCCCTCCTGGCTCAAAAATCTCCATTGGTCTGTGCAGCTTGGTCAGCTGGTGATCCCATCTCCTTACACCTTTAATGAACACAACTGAGCCAGCACAAGTATGAAGTTTGGGGCATAGCCCAAAACAAAGAAGCAAAAGGAGAAGAGAGAAGCCAGGGAAAAAAAAAAAAAAATCACTGACAGGGTGAGACCAGATGACACTGTGTAGACAAAAGAGAGTCAGAGGTTTACAGAGGATGACAACACATAAGGCTAAAAGTTGTGACAAACTAAATACTGTCTAAAATCCCACCTGTCAAGCCTACTGCAGTATTTTTTTATCACTAAAAAAAAAAATAAATAAACCAACTCAATTTAGATTCCACAGATAATAGAGAAAAGACTCTGAGATAAGAACTGAGTCACTGCCAAATGTTAATTCTGTGAAAATACATCAAGTTTTGGCATTTATCATTTGGCATTGATATGGTATGATATGGAATTCACAACTCCCTTATTTGAACATATTGTATCACTCAGTTTAAATACCCTGAATTATGAGTTAAAAGCAATTTTAGAAAGTCCAATTGGATTTTATATGCACACTCCTAAATTACATTAGTGTTTTACAACTGTCTTCTTATTAAAATTCCAATGCATTAATTCATTTTACCTTAACTCATCCACCACACAAGATACCCAGAGATGTACAAATATTTTAGCTACAAGTGACTGCAATAACCAGTAACATACAATAATATTAGTATGTTTTATTTATAAAACCTTGCATGTTAACTGTGTCAAAGAAGGACATTCAAAGAACACCATGCTAGCTAAGTTTGAGTTCTAGTCTAATACTTTAAAAAGGCCTTATCAGGTCTCTCACTTAAAAAGTTTCAAGAAAAATGTTTTTAGGCAGAACACGCTGTCATTAAAAAAAAAATTAAGTAATTTAGCACAGCAAACTGAAAACTCATTAAGAAACAAAATTAGTAAAACATACATGTATATTCCTAGAGAAAAACTTCTGCAGACAGAAGTGGAAGAGTTAGGTGATACAAACTTACGCTGAAAAAAGTAACATGCATTTTTTTAGTACAAAACTAACCTTCAGAGAAAAAGATTATGTGAACAAAAATTTCTTTGAACATATATACACTTTAAGGATGGTATTTATATCTGCAGTGCTTAGAGGAGCATTACTTT
Organism: Pycnonotus jocosus; assembly: GCA_013400435.1. NCBI lineage: Eukaryota > Metazoa > Chordata > Aves > Passeriformes > Pycnonotidae > Pycnonotus > Pycnonotus jocosus. Next base: position 73,896 of record VWYP01013780.1, on the reverse strand, counting down.
ATATTAAAACTTATTACCTGCTAACTTCAGAACTCAAGTAGCACAGCAGATGGATGGCCCAAAGGAAAGGTCCCGCATATGTTGCAAATGCTGTGAGGAAGATAGCTGGTAACTCCACATAACTGTCTAGTCCCACAAAACCTGCTGAAATGTCCACAGTAGCAATGCCATTTGAATTCCCCTGAAAACAAGGATAAAATCATAAGTATCCAAATACCTCCAAAGATACATTTAGAATACATTAGAATAATATTAATTATTGCACCCATTAAGGACTTAACTCTTTAAACTGCTTTACAATGCAGCCATATTTTTTACATCTGAATTTCAATAAAACAGCTTACCAAAAAAGTGGTTTTAATTAGAATTTACAGATTAACAAAGGCATAAACAGCATGCTATTTTCCAAGTCTTATTTTGTCTGCAAATTAACATGCCTACTGTTTAATAAGTTACATTTTTAAAAAAGAATTTAAAATTAACAGCTACACTTGCTGAATTCAGACACATTAGTGAAAAAGTTGCATTTTTCATCAGACAAGGTTCAAACATAAGATTTTAGCTCTGCTGCCTAAAATTACACCAGGAAATAAATATTTCTTGCCCTTAGAGACAGCAGGACTCTAATTTAGAACTGAAATGGAACACTACATCGCCCACCTGCCTTCCTCACTGCACAAGTTCCTGCATGTAAACAGATTAAGACAGGCAAATTTAGAGATGTTTCTCCTTCCCAAGTCTCTATACCACATAAGATTGCATTGAAATAGACCAGAAGTCAGTTTAGATAGCCTGAATCATCAATAAAAGGCATTTTAACCTACCAAGAGAAAAACAGAAGAAACACACAACAATTAAAGTATCAAGAGCTGTCAAGGTCTGGTATGTTTTATCTGGTTTTCTTTTCCAGTGATCAGGACCACTAAATAACAAGGAACAATGTAAAATTGAAGGAAGTGTTTTTCACTGAAAATCTGAAAGTACTTAACTTTACCCAAATACCTAATGTAACAAACACATCCTATGATTAAGGGATACTATTTCTTCAATTAACATAGGTTATAATTAAGATAGGTTTCCTCAGACTAGTGAGAAAGCTCTCAGATATTCTTGCTGTACTTTGAGAAACTGATCAGTTTCTATAGCACTATATTCTAACAGCCATCAAACCCTCTTCTCCCACCCACAGAATCCAAGAACAACACTAATGTAAGGACTGTCACCACCAATAGCCTTAGACTCAATCCCAGAAGAATATATGAGGAGTAGTGGCTCCCCATTTCCCTCAAACCTGACCTCGGCTCACCTTAGTGACTGAAGTCCTCTTCAGCTGCAAGTCACCCCAGCAAGGAAGTGCTACCATCAAATACACACTTCTGTCACAAAGCCCAGAGCACACAGGGAAGCACAAAAGACAGGCAGCTTTTTTAGGTATATAACTAACTAGGCACCAGCAAAAATACCTGTTCCTGAGACAGCTTTAAATTCTAAGAGAAAAAAGGTACCTGTGTTGATGGAACTATTCAAAGCTCATTATAAGTAGTCACCATCCCCATCAATCCTCATCATGAAGATATCCCCAGAATGGAAGGGGAGCTTGAAGCTGTAAGAGGGCTGTATGGTATGGATTTTACCAACATTTCATACAGTAGAAAAATCTTGACTTATGACTGTTAGTCTTCCTCATTTTGACTTTCATCATGCATCCCTGTAGTAAATCACTACTTCACCAGTGTAATCAATTATTGTTATGCATTTAGTGCAATGTCCAGCAATGCCAGGAGCAAAGCAGAGCACAACTAATGACAAACAGCTAAAAAAAATAAAATAAAATAAAATAAAAGCAAGCATATCTGTGCCCTAGAACCTGTAATATGAGACTGGAAAAGAAAGCTGTAAGATAAGGTTACTCCTCAGGTTTAACAGGTATAGATTGGTTAGAGGACATGGCAAGAGCAGAAAGTTAAGTGCAACACTTTGAGCACTGAGCAGGGTGCTACTTCTCAACAAGGAAGTTTGACAGGGACAGGTAGAGAGGGAACCTGCTCTCTTTTCCCCCAGTCCCTGTACACAGCAGCTGGTCTTTTGCCCACCACGACTACTTATTTTCCATTCCCCTTCTCCTCTGCATGATGGGTACAGAGTAGAAAAGCTGAGACATCAAGAGATCCTTCCTGCTTGTGTCATGAGGAGCTGAGAGGTCTCTTCACACTGTTTAATCTACATGCACATGGTTGATCTTTGCCACCTTGGGGCAACTCCCCATGCCACTGTATGAGAAAAGAAGCAAGAATAAATGCAGCACTGCAGGACGTGTCACTGGTCCTGCAGAACCGGTGGAGGCAAAAAGATGTACTTCCCTTTGGAAAGCAGTCAGGGCAAGTAATGAACCTGGAGGAAGAAACAGGTTCCCCTTCTCCTCACCTCCCCAAGTCCCTTCCCCACAGGGCTCACTCCATCTCTCTTTGACACTGTTTAAAGTGACATAGCTGTAGAACAAGGATGAACACATTTGGATCCACGGCCAACTCCAATCACACTGTGAAGTATCCTAACAGCTTACTCCTCCTCTGAATCTGCTGAGCCTCACAGGTAATACTGCCACTGTTACTACTGGAAGAGCCCTGGTGATTAGTAAGGAGCATTTTTTTTTTCACATTAGGTATCTTTCTCCAAGACAAATTCATGTATTTATACTATATTTTCATAGCTATAAATTCTAATACTCCACACAATAAATAACTGACAATTCAGAGTGCCTCCTCTTATTTTAATACATCACTCCAGTATTTCAGAAAAGGTTGCCCAGAAAGATTCTGCTGTCTCCAGACAGACCTTGGACATTTCAAGACCCTTCGCCATCTTGTTTGACCTCACAGCTGACACTGTTCTGAAAATGGGACTGAACTGTGAGCCTTGCTTTAGTCCTTTCCAATGGTAATTATCCTACAGTGCTTTGAAATCAGTAAGAAAAAATTAAAGTCATTTTAAAATGTCACTCAGTCCATCTCTTTACCTAAAGGTAAGACAAATTAGATATAAATTATTCTAAAAATGTACAAATCTATTCTGGTTTCCTCCAGTGATAAAAACCAGCAACTGTAACTGTATTTTCCTTCTCCCATTCCACGGATACACTGCTCTAAGCATGGCAACAAAAGACTACAAGACTAATAAATAAATACATGGAATCTTTGTTCATTTATGAGCTTTCATGCAAGGAAACAAAAATATTTTTAGCAATATTTACTGCAAAGTAAGTTTTTCAGGAGCTGGTTTACTAAAGAGAAACAACCAAGTTATTTATTTCTATTCTCACTGCATTTTAAGGACAAATAATAATGATAAGGATCAAGTAAGTACAAGACCAGCACCCACACATCTGCTTACACAGCTGGGATACAACATAGGCAGTAAAGCATCACATTAAAGCAGAACCAGAAAAGAAAGAAAGGCCAGGCCCCTCCCTCTGCTTTCCTCCCATCAGCTCCTCTCTCAATCAAAGACATGACCCTGAAGTCTGCTAACTAAACTCCAAGACAGAAGATGCACTCAGGGTTCAGACACAGATGAAATGTAGAATACAAAACCAAGTGTAAGATCAAGGCATTTGTTTTCAATACACTCTTAATTTTTTTTTTCTTACTTACATTCAAAATCAAAAAATTAGCTTCCACACTCAAGCACTTCATTTTTTTGCCCCATGTTCATCACCTATAGCAACTGATTAATGAAATCTGTTCCTGTCAGCCTTGCTTATTCAGTACACTTAGGATTTTCACAGATCTATGTCCATGAAGTCTTGAAGGACCCTACAATAATTTTCGAAAGAACAGTGCCTCATTCATTAAATATGCTATCCCGAACAAGGCTATTTTTACGATCATATTCAAAAGGCCATCACTTACAATCCACACTCAGCAAGACAGAGTTACTGCTTTAGTCATACGTACCATATTGTCTACCAAGATTTAATAAAGGCTCAGCAACATGGGCAAGTCTCATGCAGTTCATAACCACACCAAGATATGTGCAAAAAGTAGTTCTCCAAATCTCCCTCCTATTTCCAGATGGAAAAGATGGAAGTGTTCCATATTTCATTTATATTTCTCTTCTCCTGCCTCATTTAGCTAGCACAGTTTAAATTTAGTATCCAATGTGATCTACATTACCAACAAATTTCAGTGGTTTTCAATTTTTGTATTTCAACCATAAGCCTGCTATTTTTGTATGCTACATTAGATCTTTATGCCTGTTTGGAAATTAAAACCCTACTATCACTCTGAACTCTGTCAATTTAATAGTGACAGCTCTAGTGACCACAACACTTAGAAAAACAAACAATACAGCTGCGAATAATAAAACCTAATAATACAGTTGTGATTTTTTCACATCTCTCCCCTAGAACTCTAGCATAGGTATCACTTGTTCCTGAGGCAGTAAACAAGTGACTATCTGTTGCCAAGAGTGACCTGAACAGAGGTCAATACTGAAGGTGAGAATTTGATGTACTCCTCCAGCACAAACAGCCCGGTTGTACTTCTGTAATGCTCATTCAGTATCTGAGAACAAATCATACATGCTCTGTCTGAAACACAACCCTGACCTAAGCCAGTCAAAATGTAAGAGCTCAGCAACTGATGGTCCTGGACAGGACAGATAGTTGCTAAACCTGGGACACCTGAACTGTATTCAGTAAGAATAGTGTCACCTCACTGGGAGGCACAGAATTAAGGCAGGGATCTGAAAGTTGTCACTAAGCAAAGACCTTCCTGGTTTTCCCACGAGGTAAAGGAAAAAAATCAAATGGCTTATTCAAACAATTAAGATCTGTTACTAAACTGGTATGGGTACATCCAGAGTTCCACCTTCCATCCCTCACTTAAGGAAGAGCTGGAAAATGTACACAACCATGCAGAATCATATACAGCTTCACCTGAGTCACTTGCCTATGGTACTCTCAAGACACATAAAAACTTAAAGCTTGAGCAGCTGCACTTGTCAAAGGAGGTGTGAGTTAACAGGGAAAACTGCATTGCCATGAGAAGAGACTGAAACACTTGAAGGGGAGAAGTTACCTCCATGTGTTTGGAATAGGGGTGTTCCAGTGCAGGGGATAGATTCTTCTTTCCAAATCAGGTGCACAAAATGGCATAAATATTCGTGAAAGTTCACCTGTTGTATGTCTGGTATGGATCCTGCATCTGTAGTTCAGTGACTGGCAGTGAATTATCAATATGCAGTTGTCAATTAATTATGTGTCACTAATAAATCAAAGAAACATTTCAATTGTAATTTTAAGCTATACAAACTGAGCACTTTTCCCTTTGCAATAAGTCATTAATACTCTAGACAGAACTCAAAGGAAAGGGAAGAAGATATTTAAATACATTTTTTAAAAAGGCAGAATTTGAGTTTGTATATTGCCACCTTTTTGATTTTCTCAAATAATGAAGATCAGAATGCCATGCTGAGAAAAACAACATAAAAGAGGAATGAAATTATACATAGTTTCTGGAAGAAGTTCCTTCCATGCTTGGAAATATTGACCCAGACTGGAACAGCTATTCTCAGAATAAACTGAGAGCAATTTACAAATTGGAGAGCATTAATAAGAGTTCCAGGCACCTTTGTAGCCTCTGTAATCTATGAACATCCAGCTCAACCATTCTACTTTTCTATGGTAATATTCTGCATATCAGATAACTGCTTTCAATTCTGAAACACAAAAAACAGTCTCTCTCACCCTTGTATGAGTCAATTTGTTTTGTCCACATCTTCAGAACAGTTTTTTCATCAGAGAATAAAACAACAAGCTAATATCTTAAGATGGGTATTTTGGTCAAACCCTTAATCTCTATGCTTAAAAGACATCTCATATAAATGTACTTACAACATTTTTAAAAGAGAACCAAAACCTTGCTCTCTAAGGAGTGGAGGGGAGGGGTTGGGAAAGAAAATTCCCTCTGCCTTGATCCTTAAAAGCTCTTTTTTCACTAGCAGAACTGATTTCTCTATTTCTGAAACATTTTTAAGATTTCTGAAAATAGAAAAAAAAAAAGAGAAATAAAGAGAGACAATAGATGAAATACTTCCTGTTCTATTAACAGGAATTAATTTGTCATTTTAATCAGTCTTGGGCATCATGAATACGCACACACCTTAATTTTTGTGGACAGACACAAAAAATTTTAGGAAATTGTTAGCATGTTCTTCTGAAATTGATACATTTTTAAATGGTCATGTGCTGAAACAACTTAAGCATTCCTCAAAATTTTTGCTAAGCCACTGCTAATTCAAAATAATCTTTTCAAAGCTGGAGCTTTGTGACATGTAATGGGACACAAAAAGGCAGTCTCTTATCTGGGCCTGCTCTGTTTCATACAAAGCAGCATAGGAAACAACATGGGGAAAACGCTTTGCTGTGCTTTTAACAGAAGTTTTGATTAGTAACTATCACGCAGATCAGATTATTTTCCTGATCTTACAGTGATGGCAGATGCATGAACACCCATCTAGAAATCTACCCCATAATAGAGCAGTGGAGAATTTCTTATTTATGAGATTTGAATGCTGTGATTCAGCAACATATCTATGTGGAAGAAATTCCCTTGTCAGAACTAAATTTTCAAATATCCTAAAGTTTCCTGAAATCTGTATCATACTGGAAGTCATTACTTCCAAAGGAAACACTTCTAGAAGAAATGTCAAAATTGCCAGCACAGTGATGAGGCCTGGCAGATGCTCTGAAACTGCAGGATATCTAAAAACACAATTTGCAGTCAAGTAAAATGGAAATCACTACCTCCAGTCTTCTAAAAACAACAAAAAAAATTCCTCAGTTGAGGGTAGTTGAAACCACAAAACATTTGTCACAAAAAAGAGCAGTCTTCGCCATAAGACCAGTTTAAGACCATTAGAAAGCTGAAACAAATGTTACCAGATTCTGTTATCTTCTATTGGTCTTGCATAAATATATTTTTGTTGGTGTAGAAAAAACCCCTTCGACATAGCACAGTCAAATGGAAAGATGTAGCAAGCTCTTGATAGCTCTAACAACTTCTTTCTAGAAGATGTTTATAGCTGCATCAAAGTTGATGTAAATTCTTTCAGAAAAGTTAGTCCCAAATTTTTGGCATCATTCAGAGCAGAAAAGACACAACATTCAACCTGTCATATTAGACTTCCAAAACAAAACTATCACTTTTTTTGTTTTCTTTTCCATGATGCCATACTGGCTACATTTAACTAAGGCACTTTCACCTCACAAGCACTTTTAAGTATCTCCTCAGGCAAACAAATGGATGAAGTCCAGGCTAAGAAGCTGGACACTCATGTGGACTGGAAACTGCCCAAATGTTGAGCTCACAGGGCTGCCATCAACAGCTTGAAGTCCATCTGGGGGCCAATCACTAGTGATCAGCCACAAAGATTGACACTAGAGCTGATACTGTTTAACATCTTTATCAATGACCTGGACAGTGGGACAGAGAATTCTCTCAGGCAGTCTGCACACAATACTGAACCGGGGAAGTGGTAGATACAGCAGATGGGTCTGCTGCCATCAGAGATGCTGTCAGAGGCACCTCAACAGACTGGAGGAACAAAATGACAAGAAATTCAGCAAGTGTACCAAAAGAAAATGTCAAATCCAGCACCTGGGGAGAAATAAAGCCATGTCTTTGGTCACACTGGGAACTAACCATATGAAAAGCCATTTGGAAGAGATCAGCCAGCCATTGTCCTTTTTGTGCAAACATCAACAGCATCTGGGACTCCATTAAGGGACAGCCTCACTAGCTGTTTAATGGAGAACTCCACTCTCTCTAATAAGCAGTGGTGAGATCCACACTTGGATGTCTGGGTCCAGTTCTGGGCTTGCCACCACCAAAAAGCCATGGGTATGCCAGAAAAAGTCCAGTGAAGCATCACGGAGGATGGTGGGAACAAAGCACATGTCATACAAGCAACTCCCTGTATCTTTTTACTCTCAAGACAAGAAAGCTCAGCAGGGATCATAACGATGTTTATAAATACCTGATATGGAGAAGTACAGAAAATGTAGTCAGACTGACTTTCTCAGTCACCTGATAGTGACTAGCAAAGGGATGAAAAGCAATACACAGAGACAGAAATACAAGTTCTGATTAAAATCAGAAAAAGGGTTTTTTACTAGCTAGGGTGGTCAAGCCCTGGACCAACTGCCCAAAGAGCTTGCACTGTCTCCACACGTTCAGGTATTTGAAACAGGGAATGGACACAGCTCAGATCAACCTGGTCTGTTTGACCTGCTGTTTCATGGGGTCAGGCTGGACTAAATGATCTCCAGAAGCAACTTCCAGCTTCAACTCTCCTGTAATTTCATGGTTCTTTGAAATTCGCAGCCAAGTGTACCAAAAATTCAGCATCACTGAAACATTTATGAACCATTTGCTGCTTTATGAAAAAATCTGAACTATTTTTTATTAGTCTCTCTTCCACAACTAGGATTTTTTGCCAGCCTCCCCATTAAATTTCAGGCAGCTGGGGTTTTTTGGTACCTCAGTACAGAGATGGCTCTGTCTTTAGCATTTTGCCAGCTGCACTATGGCTGTAATCAAAGCTAACTGCCCGAACAGTAACATTCAAAACATGCAAAAGCCACTCAACCAAGACATGCTATGCCCTCTGAACAGGAAAAGTGGGTAGAAGGGATAAATCATTATGATCTTATGTGCATCAGCAATTCCCTATCTGGACATAAACTAGTCTCAATCAAGCCAATCCTCAATCTGCAGTTACAGTACCCTAAGCTTGACCAGAGTTTTAACATCCCCAGCTATGTTTCAGAGGCAAAGTCAACAGAGGACCAAAACTGAAATTTTGCAAACCCCACCTCTTAAGCCTCTTTAGACAGCCTGCTATGCTAAGGTTCCAACAATACTACAAGTAGAAAGATCCTCTCCAGCTTCAATGTAAAGAAAAGTTTTTGTGGAATTGCAACCTTATTTGCAATGCAGAGAACGAGGTTATTGAAGTTCATAAGGCTCCTGAGGACAGAAGGTATCATTTGATATGATAAGAAAGAAAATTCATTTTGGTTCTTATACGAGATAGTATATGCCACAGCGCCTTCCTTCCGTCTTAAACAGTATAAAGACCTTTTGTAAGCCTCAAGAACCAGTGACAAAAGCCACGTGCCTTTTACTGGTATTAATCAACTCATATGACATTTTAAAATTAATTATCACCTGAAAAGTACTTACAAGGTCCATTAACAGACCAAAATCACCCTGATACAGGTCTCTGATCCTTGTAACACTTTTGGAAGTCTACACTAAGGATAAGATACTAAGGTATGCATCTTTCCCAGGTTCTGAAAACAAAACATTAATAAAGCATTTAGAAACTAAATCCTTCTAAGAACTCAGTAAACTCTTCCACTGTAATATTTAGTTAGCATTTTATTTACAATGGACAATATTTCTTTGAAAAACTATTCCCTCTCTCACCTTTGTAGCAGAGAGAGTATTCAGCTTACCTGAAAATAGAAGAAAGCTTGGCCAAACCAGTAGTGCATGATAGTAATTTGTGCTGCATCAAATTTCAAAGGTATCCAAATATATTTTGTCATCATTGTCTGAATCAGCAGACAAAACACCAAGACTGGTAAATTGTGAGGTCTAAATAGAAGAGCTGCTAGTAGAACCAATCCGCTATATACTTCCCATAATCCTGTGCTCTTCGTGCTGCAGTCTGCAGAAATAACCTGTGACTTTAGTAAATCTTTAGTGCCAGTGAAGACTATGCCAAGAACAAAGACATAAACAAAACGAGCTTCAGTAATCCCCCTAAAGAGAAAATAAAATTGGAAAAAAAAATCAATCAATAAATAAAACAGAAAGATTAGTTACTTAGTAATACCTACTTCAGAGCCTTTCAAGAAGAGGTCAAGATCAACCAGTTCTGCTGAACAGGTTAAATCCAAGGCTAGTATTTTTCAAATCCCTAAGCAATTTCATTACAAAAAAAAAAGTGTTAAGTTGCAAGTGTAATTAGCACTTACGCTATCTTCAAACCACCTATAAATTCATTTGCCTTTTAATTTCCAGTGAAAGCCAGCTTCTGAAGGAAATACATCATGTTGTCCAAAAAAGCTGACAAGTAAGGATCAGTAAGCTTAAAAACTGTGACCTGTTATTCTAGAAGTGCAAGGTCTGAAAAACTAAGACTAAAAGGGACTACAGCAAGTCATCTGGTCCAACCTTCTTGCTCAAGGAGGGTCATCCTAGAGCACATTGCACAGGATTGTGTCCAGACAGTTCTTGAGTATGTCCTGTGAAGGAGAATCCACAATATCTCCATGCAACCTGTTCCAGTGTCTGGTCACCCTCACAAAGAAGTTCTTCCTCATATTCAAGTGGAATTTCCTGTGCATCAGTTTCTGCCCATGGTCTCTTGCCCTGTTGCTTGGCACCACCAAGAAGAGCCTGGATCCGTACTCTGATGCCTTTCCTTCAGAGACATTGCTGAAGTTGTCTCTCAGACATTCTCTTCTCAAGGCTGAATAGGCCTAGCTCCCTCAGCCTTTCCTCATAAAAGTGATGCTCCAGTCCCCGTAACCACTTTCAGACTCCACCTCCAAACTCACTCTAGGACATCCATGTGTCTCTTGTCCTGAGGAGCCCAGAACTGGACACAATATTCCAGATGTGCCTCACCAGGGCTGAGTAGAGGGACAGGATCACTTCCCTCAAACTGCTGGCAATGTTCTTCCTATTCCCCAGGATCCCACTGGCCTTCTTGGCACCTAGGACACACTGCTGGCTCATGGACAGTTTGTTGTCCATCAGCACCCCCAGGTGCTTCTCCACAGAGCTGCTTTCCAGCAGCTCACCCCCAGCCTGTGCTGGTGCCTAGGTTGTTCCTCCCCTGGTGCAGGACCATGCATTGCCCTCCGCTGAATTCTGCACAGTCCTCTGCCCAACTCTCCAGTCTGTCAAGGTCATTCTGAAGGCCTGGACAGATCTGCCATTCAGCCAGGACCTAAGTGTCCACTCATCCGGTCCACAGCTCTTGAGCTTGTCTATGAGAGTATTGTGAGAGACAGTGTTGAAATCCTTGCTGAAGTCAGGGTAGACAATATCTACTGTTCTCCCCTCATGCATCCCTGTATTTGTTTCATTGCAGAAGGCAGGCAGCATGGTCTAGTATGGTCTAGCATGGCCTAGCATGGTCTAGCATAATTTGCCTTTATTGAATCCATGCTGACTACTCCAGATCACCTTCTTGTCATCCATGTGGATAGAGATGCCCTCATTTCAGAATGGGGTGCTTGCTCTCCATCACCTTTTCAGTGACTGTGGTAAGGCTGACTTGTTGGTAGTTTCCTGGATCCTCCTTCTTGCCCTTGTTTGAAGACTAGGGTGACATTTTCTTTCTTCCAGTCCTGAGGCACCTCTCCTGGTTGCCATGACCTTTGAAAGATGATCATTAGAATGCTCCCTAAGCCCATCAGCTCCCTCAGTAGCTGTGGATGCTTTTCATCAGGACCCTGAGTTTGTAGATGTCAGATTTGCCTACATATTCTTTAACCCAATCCTCCCTGACCAAACAAGTCTTTCTTTCAACATTCTTTCACCATGGTCTCCTGGGTCAGAGATCCCTGGCTGCTCTTGTCAGTGAAGACCTTTTTTTTTTTTTTCAGTAATTCTGACTTCTCTGCATTCTGTTACAGGGGCCTCTGCTCCATCTAGCAAAGGGCCCACACTATTCCTAGTTTTCCTTTTGTTTTCCATGTATTTGAAAAAAGCTTTTTGTTAACTTTGACATCTTTGTTCCAGATGAGCCTTGGACTTCCTTGTCTCATATCTACCTTCTCTGACAACCCCATTCCAAGTGGCCTGACCCTGCTTCTACCTTCTGTGTTATTTCCTGCTTACACTTCAGCAATGACAGGAGCTCCTTGTTCATCCACAGAGGTCTCTTACCCTACTTCCCCAATTTCTTGCTCATCAGGATGTGTCATTCTTAAGCCTGGAAGAAATAACCCTTGAATATCAACCATATCTCTTGGGCCTCTCTTCCCTGCATGGCCTGTTCCTATGGGGTACGTCCAAGGAGATCCTTAGAGAGGCTAACATTAGCTCTCCTGAATCCATGATTGCTTGTTGTCCTGCTTCCTCTTTGCCCAACACTGAACTCCACAATCTCATGGTCACTACAGCTAAGGCTGCCCCCAACCTTCACATCTCCAACAAGGCCTCCCCTGTTTGTTGTTGTGAAGTTGAGCAGCAAATCATTCCCTGAGGAGCACAGCATTCCTTGTGGGATCCTCTGCTACCTGTGTCAGATCATTGTCATCAATCCAGGAGCCTCCTGGCTTGTTTCTGCTTTGTTGTGTTGCTTCTCCAGCAGATGTCAGGGGAGTTAAGAGTCCCCCACAAGAACCTGTAACTTAGAGGATGCTTCAAGCTGCCTGTAGAAATCCTCATCCACTTTTTCCTGATCAGGTGGCCTGTAACAAACACCCCCAACAATGTCACCCCAGTCTGCCCTTTTATCCTGATGCACAAGCTCTCCATTCTCTCATCATCCACCCCAGACAGAGCTCAATACATTCCAGGAGTTTACTCACATAGAGGGAAGCTCCACCAATGCATCTTCCTGGTCTGTCTTTCCTAAGCAGTGTGTGGCCCTTCATGACAACATTCCAGTCACGTGAGGTATCCCACCATGTCTTTGTAACCTCATCTCTGTCAACCCTGGCTGTCTCTACATCCACCTTCAAATCTAGTCTACAGTTCTCTCAGTGACTGTAGAGATCCCGAGCTAAGATTAATCCTGCTAAATCCTGAGCTAAGACTCCCTCCTTAAGGCAGGTGGACTCCATTTATTGCCAGCAGGCTCAGAGTCATATAAACTGAACTATGACAAAATACTCAGAATTCTACTGCTAACACCAGTTTCAAAGCCAGGTGTTTATCTGCCTGCTTTTCCAGTTTCTTGTCCCATCAATCCAATCCCTAAAGCTGGTAGGATAAAAGAGAGCACAACAGGTGCTCCAGACCCCTTGATCAGCTGTCCCCAAGGCCCTGAGGTCCCTTTTGATCATCTGCACCCATTTTGTTGGGACTTGGTCATTTATCCACCTGGAAAACCAGCAGTGGGTAATCATCAGTGGGCTGCACCAGGCTGGGAAGTTTCTTGGTGATGTCCTTTATCCAGGTGCCAGAGAGCCAAATCACCTCCCAATTGGATTGGATCCAGCTGGCAAATCAGGCCCTCCACTCCCCTCAAGAAGGAGTCACCAATGACTTTTCCTTCTTTTCCTTAACTGAGGAGGCTGTGATGTGGGGGGTAACTGCTCTGCCACAGGCAACCTCATCAACCTGAATGGACCTTCCCCCACATTCTCTGGTCCTCATTTCCCTGGTTCTCAGATGCCAGGGCCTGGTATCTACTGCATGTGGGCAATTGAGGAGGTGAGGGAGGTCAGGAGGGTTTTCACCTGCCACCTCAAGCAGAAGCCCCTTTTCACCCCCCTCCATCTCAAAGGTCCCTTCCTCCTTCTGGCTGGTGATGAGAGGGTAGGGGGTCTATGGCTTCTTGTGAAGCGGACGTCAGGTCTGTCTGAGGCATGGCAGAGCGTGGCTCCACCAGTCAATCTCTTATTCTCAGTCTTCTCTCTACATGAGTAATGAGTGAACGTGGTCTACAAAGTTAATATAATTCACTCAGAAGTGAGGATTCTTGAGTCATCTGGACTCAGCAGTATACAGTGGGCTAGACTAGGACTCTAAAAATAGTAAAATCATAGTTATAGTCATGTGACCAATGTAGCTAATTGACCACAAAAGAACACCACTAGCCAAAATTTCTAAAAGTAAGTTTTGTAAATAAAAAATATTGCTTTTCTTAGAAAGGTCATGTTCCTTCTCCACCAATTACTAAAAAATAAGCTTGAATTCAGTATTTCTTTTCATATACAGGAGAGAAAAAGCAAGAGGAGAAATAATAAGCAGGAACATTTATATGTTCAGTTTTCTTTTTGCATGTACAGAACGAAGAAAAAAAGGTGAAACCATGACACAACAGAATGTGGTTTTCCGAAACCTGAATACAGTGCACTGTCATTTAGGTTTCAATGGTTTCAAAGTTATACATAACAGCCTGTCCAAAAGGGCCCTCCTGTTTTATTGCCTTAAATAGCAACCCTTTGTAAAAACCCTGTATTGCCCAATGGATTTTTCCTTTAGGGAAGAAAGAATAAAGGTAAAAGCCAGTGTTGGGGTTAGGTTTT
>VWYP01013780.1:49432-59440 GCA_013400435.1 Pycnonotus jocosus | reverse complement strand
GCAGGTAAAAGACAGAGCTGGAGGAAGCTTGGTTTCTTTTTGCTCTCTGGGCACTCATTGGAGAGGCCAGGCTGTTTTGCTCGCTGCAGGAGTTGTTCCACTGCCACGAGAAGAGCCCCAGTCCTGGGAAAATCCTCCATCATCTGTTTGCGTGTCCAGGAATTCTGTGCTCCTCGGCTTCCCTGCCAGAGAAGAGCCGACCCTGCCCCACCACCGCAACGCCTTCACCCTGCTCTGTTTGCTACAGTGTGACCTGTACCTCCCTCCTGCCTGCCAGGGACATCCAGCCCCTGCCTGCCCAGGGACACCCTGCCCCTGCCTGCTGGGGGCACCCAGCCCCTCCCTGCCAGGGACACCCTGCTGTTCTGGCTACCAGCCTGTGAAGATGCACTGTTTCCAGCTCCGTGCAGGAGCCACTGAGACCACTGAGACCAAACTGTCCTGGGTTTTGGGAGGCAAGGCCCTCAAAGTTCTTGGTACTGTTTTGTTGTTGGTACTGCAGTTGTTTTGCGCTTGCTTTGTTACACATACTAGTAAAGAACTGTTATTTCCTATTCCTGTGACTCTGCCTGAGGAAAAGTGCCCTTTAATTCTTTTTTTTTTCCTGAATTATAATAATTTGGAGGGAGGGGATTTGAATTGTCCAGATACCTGACTTTCAAACGAAGACAGCCAGTAATATTTAGAGAATTCCTGTGTTTCTGGCTAATGTAGAAATTCAGTGCCCCCTTTCAGTGTCTCTGGTAAGTCTGATGTAATTACTACGACATATCTACTTTAGATGTAAAACTTTAGGAAATAGGTTGGGGTATTCACCTACTCAATAAATTGAGTGAAAACCCGCATTAACCAGTTGATGAAGATGCAAACTAGAAAAAGTGTTCCTCAGCAAATGCACTACTATTATTTTGTTTGTTTTAGTATACTGTATGCTCATCTTTTTCATTTTCATTGCATAGACTACAATTCTTTTAAAAATAACTCTGAGGTAAAAAGAGCAAAGACTCACCACCTTAGAGAAGAAAGCACTACGCATGAAAAATGCAGTGGCTGCCTACAACTTTTTCTCATATTATACAAAACTACCTCTGCCTTGCACCTGGATCCAGAGCTATTCCAGATCATGAATACACTCAAGATACCTCTAGACACATTTAAAGTAAAGTCCTGGGTTTTTTGGTTGCATTTTAAACAGGCTTTTATCACATAAATCACATCAAACACCTAATAAAGATAAGCCAGTATCACTGTGTCAACATGTCACCCACCATCTGAAATCTACTAAGATTTGTCTACCATCTCTTTTGACATGCTGTACTAGGAGCCTTGCTGAAGATAATGTTTGATGAGTCAGTGATCTTGGGCAAATTGTTTCTCTATTGAGCCTTGTACTTTACTCCTGAGAAGCCCACATATCAGCACATGAGTGGCCACAGCCAGGGACCATGCTGGAAGCCCTGAGCCAGCCTGTGTTGTGCACTGGTAGGTATTATGACAGAGACAATCTGTTCTGATCTGGCAGGCATAGACATAAGGTTTTTTTGATTGTTTGCTGGGGTTGTTTTATGCAAAATAAAAGGCATTATGGTATTTGAGGGAGGAAAAACTCCTCTTCAGACAGGAACCATGGGCCAAAGTATGCCATGGGAAGATTCACTTGGGGTTTATATAAAGCTCTGACATAATTTAAGTAAATCACTGTGACCGCTATTTACTTAATAATAGAAACAATACAAAAAACTTTCTATCTTGTAATAATCGAGATTCATATGCTGACGACAGAATGAACAGGTTACAAGTAAATCATATGCTGACTACAGAATGAACAAGTTTCAAGTAAATGTTTGACTTCAGTATTTAACTACTGCACTTATTTCTCTAATCACACTTTATTTGTGGCTCAATTGCTGTATTTAATGTTCTGTCCCATGCTGAGAGGACAGTATTATTCTCCAAGGCTTTTACTGAAACACAAAGCAAAACTAGAGATCACATTCAAAAATCAGGCATGCTTCAAGTGCCAAATCCTACACAGTAAGTAAAGATTATGACTATTTTCTCATGAAGCAGAAATAACACACAATATTACTTTAATACTAGTATACAATTAGAATTGAGCTTGGCTTGTGCTCTGTTAGATGTGGCAAGTCCATCTAAAACAACAAGAGATGCATTTGGAGTTTTTTCTAGCAAAAATATAGAGTATTACTACTACATTTTTCTCAAATTAATTCTTATCTGACTGGCTTATCATCTGTCACAGTCAAAAGCCACTTCATGTGGCTTAAAATTAAGCACACATCACAAAAATTCAGTACTGGTCACCTACAAACTACAATTCTACTCATAAGAATGTAATTCCAACCTAGAATATCCTGATAGCCAAAGAGTTCAACACCTTGCTAGAAACAGTTACTTATCTGCTGATGAACTTACTTTGAAATATCTTTGCCATCATGTTGCCATGGAAATATGACATTTCCAATAGCTGCCCGGTAACTGTAGACTCCCAGGAGCCCAAGAGCCATAGCAATTTTCGAAACCAGGGAGCATCTTCTTTGAACCAGAAAGAAGATCATAAGAAGGGAGACTGCAGCCAAGAAGGAGAGTTCAGATTTATGTTCAGAGCTGGGAAAAAAAAAAAAAACACACCCTTTTAAAACAGTAATTAGTGCTAAACACATTTAATAGAGCCTTAGCTACAGCACTATATTAAATAAACTGTATTAATTAATGCAGCACCAAGTTAATCACTGCATTGGTATCTGTTACAAACTTTCCAAGAGGTATGGTAAAATATTTTAGTATTTTTAGAAAAGCAGTTTTATTAATGAGGTTTTCTATTCAAGCATGCATATTTAAAAGTGTAATTATTGTGTTCCACCATATGCTAGTTATTCTGTTAATTATATAAAAACTGAAACGCATATTGCATAATGGAAAAGGGTCTACTGCTTTTAAACTAGGGTTTTGATATTTATACATTTTTAAAAAGTGTGTTTTCCTTATACTACAGCATTTCATTTTCTAGCACTACACGAAAGATTTTTGCACTACAGGATTAGAACTGTCTTTTGAAATAACTACATAAGTATTTGCTTAACTCTAAACACACATTAGCTACCCTACTACCTATAAAACACATTACCTACCCAAAATGACCAAAGAACACACACACACAAACTCATCAGCACAATCTGAATCCCTTATGCAACTATAGAACCTTCTATTGTGTCAAAACATACAAGAGATAGACACAAAATTTGCATCACTGGCAGAGAAGATCACAGATACAGCTTGTTTGTTTGTTCCCCTGCATCTTAAATAGGTAACATTGATTCCAGAATCAAGGGCATTTCACTGAGCATGCTGCCAGTATTATACATTTAAATCTTCAGTATTAGGAATTAGCACTGCAAAATGTAATGGGGTAAGGCAAAGATCTGCACCCATGCCTTAATACATAATTCCAGAAAGCCTGCTGTAGTCCAAGAATTGCCAACCCACGCCTACTGAAAATATTCCCAGTATCCCAAATAACATAAACCCACATTTGCCTTCAGTTAAGAACATCATGTAGAGCCAAGGGCTCCATCTTCTGCTTTCCACAACTCAAAATCCCATGATAACAGATCACTAACTTCAGGAAACTAACAGTGGGCCTGAGCTCTTATCTGCATTGAATTCAATCACACTTACCAAAGTCCAGTTTTATCTCTGATTTAATAAAAAATATTGTATTTCAAACAAGTTTACTTTCCTATTCCCTACTATACACTTTATCAGGAGCTTGACCAATAGCTGTTCCAGCTGTTGTGCTTGAAAAGTCATGGAGGAAAGGTTGTAGGGAAAATAAACTGTCCTCTTAGTTCTCCATGCAGGACCCAGTCAAATAGTTCATACACCCTAAAAAGAGATGCACTGTTCTCTGAAAGCCAATGGAGAAAAATGAGACGAATAAGATCTAAAACACTACGAGACAGAGAATGCAGTCATGATGTTTGTCCTCCCAATTATCCTTCCTCTACACATGGAGAGAGTAGAAATAGTGGATTCCTGCAGCAACCTGTGAAGATAATGCAGGTACCACCTTCCTTATGATCAAAACATAACAAACTAATAAAGTAGCCACTAAATCTTTCAAACAAACATTTATAAAAAAATTTTAACATTCAGGTCATATTCTACTTGGCTACTCATTGTATGAGAGCAAGACAAATCAGGGATAAATAATAGCACACCCTCATCACCATCTTTGTATCTTTATCTAAAAAAACTCAATGCACATTGAGTTTTCATTCTTGACTGCTAGCATAGAGACTAACATACATCTCATATACAGGTTTTCTGGTAACAGTTTTCTGTGATCTCTGTTTGGAATTTTTTTGAATCATACAAATCTGTCAAAAAAACCCCTACCCAAGTGTTTCATAGCATTTGCTGAAGAAACAAGAAAAGGATTTACAGCAAGCAAAGTCAGGTCAGCACAAATCACCTACAGTGTCAATGTTTTTCAGCCAAGGTCCCTACAGTTAGGCAGGTAAAAGCATATGCAATTAGCATAACAATTGAAAGAAGACAGTAGTTGCTTAACACAGAATCCTGTCATTTACCAAAGTTCTAAATAGTTTTGATAGTCTGCTCAGAAATACAAGCACAAACAAGCTACTCTGATCTCAGCTACCATGTCCTGGGTTTTGCACAAACCACAAAACTGAAAGTGAAGAACCAATAGCTCCCTGAGAGAAAATATGGTGAGAAGGGAAAGGAAAAAGAGCACTTTGGCTCTGTCTTCTTACTGTAACAGCTTGTGGTCTACACTCACACTTCTGGTAATAGAATGAAGGTTGAAGACATTTTCTTCCACTGCCTGGATCTCATCTCATTACTGCAAATACAAGTAGAGTGAATGGAATTGTAAATGTGCATGATTAGTAACGTAACTGGATAAGGGTAAGTGGATAAGGCCTTTTTAATTGTTTCTTTCATTTTACAACCAAATACATAGAAGTCACAAGGTGTGCTAGCTTTGAGGGGAAGGGCTCTTGGGGGTGGTTAAGTACATTATTAAAAGAAGATATTATCATCTTCCCATGCTGATGCTTCTTGTCACTTCTCTTCAAGAAGACACTGCCATGCAGCAGCTCTGACACCTCTCAAGTATCAGCACTGACCAAGATTAACAGCCAAATAAAGCTAACTGAATATCAACCAATCAAAAAGAAAACCTGACTGGAAGACAGGTTTAAATAGCATATTTTCTTCCATTTCATCTACTATTTGATTTTCTTTTGCTCTTTTTCCCATCAAAGTATTTTTCAGGTTTCACAGTCTGTCTGCAAATAACAATGAACATTTTCCTTATTTCAGCACTGCTGAATGCATTCATAGTAGGTATGCATTCAACACAATATAGGTAGATTGATTTTCTGTGTTTCAATGCTTACACCAAACAGGAAAAACTGGACAATAGTCTTCCTATTTTAAATGCTGAGCCCCTTAACACTGTCTAGTTAAGCAAAATACCAGTGTGAGCATAAGCACGGATGTCCAAAAGATCAGTGCAGGGGAATGAAACAAAAGGGCCATTTGTTAATTATCTTAGACACTAAATAGAAGGCTGGCTAGAAAAAGCCTGAGTAGCCCAAACTCAAACTAACAAGGGCCCACAATCTAAGTAAGGTTCCAAATTCTTATTAGTAAAAACCATGCTATTAACACATAACTACCCCAATTAAACTAACACTAAAAATAGAATAACAGTCAACCTTAGAGACTAGCAATGCATTTTGGGAAGAAGAATAAGTGCTTTATACAATTCAGTTTATCACTAACTTTTAATTCATGCTGTAAGGAAAACACATCATCTCAATCCTGATCAAATCACTAGGGAAACAGACATCTCCTAGTACGTGTGAAGGAGAAGGCACAAAGATGCTAAAACCCCCCACCAAAGAAAATGCAAGCATGCTAGCCAAATAGGAAGTCCCAGACCCTTTACAGACCATAGGATGTGTAAAGATTTAGTTGCATTGTTAACTAAACTTTCTGAAGCTTGTTCAGTGAGCCATAACAGAGTCATATACTCAACTACATCTCATCACTCAAGTCCAAAAACTGTCATACGTCAAGTGTTACTACTCTTTTAACTCTGTATTGTAACTGAAGTATGTGTCAGCATGAAGACATACATAATATTCTCCTGTTAGGCTGAAAATTGCTCCATTTTTTTAAGCCAGGAGGGTAGCTCCACAGCAGCCTGAGCCAATCTGTGCCAGGGCTGCCAGGGTTCTGTTCTTTCACTTGCTCCCTAAACACAGCAGAAGTAGTTACACCAATGAAAGGGAGAACTATGACAGTGACAGTCCTAATCAGACATCCTCTTAGCCTGCCATAGAACAACACTTTGGACTGTTCCATAATCTTTTTAAGCCTCCCAAAGTATAAGGTAGGGAATCCTTGCTTCTTTCTCAATTGAATTTGAAAGGCAAGCTTTTGTAAGGAATGCTTGAAAATGGCAGAAAGAAAAAAATGCTTGTCTGCAGCACTTCAAAAGATGCAGATAGTTCCACATTCTCTTCTGACAGTAATTTCAACAATAGCAGTGCTGACTTGTATACACTGTCCTTCCTTCATTCCTGTTACTAAAACAGCCCATTTGCCTGTGATGATAAATCAGAATGAGAAGTGATCCAACGAAAAGCCAAGAATTTCCCACGCCATCCTGAGTTACTTTTCCATACACATCTATTCAGTGATTTAGTTCACCATACTGATGTAGGAACAGCTAAGATACAGGGCCAGTGAGGTGAGGAGAAAGAGAGCAAGTTCCTTCCCTTGTACGGCAAAAGCTCCTATAGTATACTATTTTAGCCAAATGATCAGTCATAGCCTAAGAGTAGAGATGTAGAATCTTTTCTCTTCTACTTCCTTCAAGATCTAAGAAAATACACTCAATGTGAGGCCATAATTTGATAAGGAACAGAGGAGGAAATTCACCCATAAAATTCTGAAGTTTTTTGTTTTGATGTCTAGCTGCTGTAACTTCAGCCTTACTGAAGGGGGAGGCAGACAGCTTTAAAAGAGTTGTGATAGCTTTATGAAGAATACTTTATCAACCTGACATATTTTTGTGATGAGACAAGCTCAGTGGAAGAGCACAAAGCAGCACTGTTGTTTATCTGTGCTTTTACACGGTTTTTAACACCAGGTCCTGTAACATTCCCATAGGCAATCTCATGCTAGAAAAGTGGACAGCCAGGTGGACTGAAAAGTACCCAGATGCTAGATTCACAGAGTTGCCACCAGTAGCACAAAGTCCACCTGGACATCCCCAGGACTCGGGTGTTGGCCCCCACTGGGGCCAATACTGTTTAATATCTTTGCTAACGATCTGGGCAATGGGGCAGTGGCCCCCTCAGCCAGTCTGCACACAAAACACAACCGGGAGGAATGGCTGATACAGTATGCGGGTTTGCTGACACTCAAAGGCCCTTTGGCAGCCTGAAGAAATTGCCTGCCAGGGATCTTAGGAAATCCAATGAGGGCAAGAGGCAAGTCCTGCACCTTGGAAGAAATAGCTATACATATCAGGACAGACTGGGGGCTGACCAACTTTTCAGAGGTGACTCTGAGCACGTGGGTGGACCCTGACTCAACAATCAGCATGCAACATGCCCTTCTAGCAAAGGCAATTAACAGTATGTGGAGCTGCATATGAAGAACCTTACCAGAAGATGAAGGCTATTTCTTACCCTGTGTTCAACCATGGCTCCAGTTAGGGGTTACCCAGTACAGAGAAAGATACAGACATATTAAATTCACATGAACTCCAGTTTACAGGGACAAAAATCAAACACAAAATGGACTCCTCCCTCCCTTCTCCTCTCTCCTTCCTCAACAACAACAACAAAAAGAACCAGAGTAAGCCAGAATAGATGAAAAAAGCCTTGGGTTTACCTGAGTGGGTCTTTTAGAAGTTTCTGACAGGCAACTAGTGCTAGAGCTGGGCAAACGGGATTTCCCACTTCTGTTATAAATTAGAAAGCACCTGCTGTATCTGCAGTCTACACTCCACCTGTGTTATCCCCCTGAGATCCCCACAGCCCAAGGCTACAAGAGGTTTTGCTGCTTTCCAGGCATACTTAGCACCACAAAATCAGAGGAGGGAGCATACTAAAGTAAGATAGGATCTTTGAAAGTTAAGCCCATACATGCACACACAATTTTTAGAAGTCTGGTAACATTTCCAAGAGTAAATAAACATCTCTGGGAGATCACATGAGTAAAATGATGTATCTGAAACAAACCAATTTTTTCAGCTGCAAGAATATCAGGTCCTTGTTTCACAGCCTTGTGGCACCAGCCCATTCCAGAGAAAAGGACTGAAGAAAAAAAACTAGCTCAGAATATTCTTAAGCAAATATTTCACAGATGCTCAGGATTAACTGTAACAATCCTCACAGTCACACCAAATCACACCTCATCCTGCTCACACATTGACTTAGCTCATAATGAAGGAAAGAGTTATCTATCATATGGACTTGATGCACGAAATATGACATTTTTTCCTCATTTCCTCACTTCAAGAGCAAAAATGCACGGTGAAAACTCTGGTATAGAACAACCCCTATAATGCAATAAATTCCCTCATAACTCATGTCTTTCAGCACTCATGCCTGTCACTGCAATTAGCACTTCATCTGTGAGGCTGCCAATAAATAACAAGTCTCGTATTAGTCCATTTGCTCATGTCATTTTTAATGAATGATGAATGACATTTCATCCATGTGTTGTAAGATACTGGCAAGAAATCTATTTATCTTATACAGCAGAGCTTCCTCATCTGCTGAGTGCAAAACCTTGACTAGACAGTCAAAAAGTATTGCTTCTCCATCCACTAGCTGAAGTACATGAGACAGTTTAAGTATCACTGAATAATAACTATAGTTCTTAAAAATAGTTAAAGGTATTAGAAAAATAAAAGCAGCTCTTCTCTGCTGTATTTTCAGTTTTAAAAAATTCCCTTTCTTGTTTATCATATTACACTCAAAATATTCCTTCGGCTTTTCACCCACACATTACAAGCATGTGATAGACAAGGAAGAATTCTATGTGTGGCATTTCCTGTGACTTCATAAATTTTGGAATTATGCAGAACCTTCCTGCCTCAATTTCAAGAGTTTAATTCTATTAAGTGATTTTTAATCTCTCAAACCAGACACTGTTGACTTACATATGGAAAATATTTACTTTTTGCTTCTGATAAACCTATCATGTATAATTGGCATTAATTAGGTAAGTTGTGGCGCAGGGCGAAGATTATAAACTATTGATAGTACACAAGGAATTACTCCTGCATGACATAGCAACAAAAAATTCTTTATGTGACTTCATTGTTTATCTGCTTTGTATGTTTGCAGCACTTTCTGATCAGAGACTGTATAGAAAAATACATATTTTACCAAATGAAACACACAGTAATTTTTAAATATGGCAGGAAGTGTGACAGTAAATCAGAAACCCACCTGGTCAACCAGTGTCCAAAGTCTGGCCGATGAGCCCACTGGACACCTGTCTGATTCAAGGATCGAAGCAGCCGACAGCAAATAAGGATGATCCATGGAGTTGCTAAGCTTATCCACTTATCCGATCCTTTTATGAACTCAGATGAAGAGGTGGCCTTGCCCAGTTTTGAATCACTCGCTCCTGGAATGTCTATATTCTTGCATTCAGAGGTTTCCCCGATACTATCAAAATTTTGTCTCACATTGGTGCTATGCTGAGGGTCACATTCTTTCGGAAGAAAATTACTTCTACAAAGTTCCTGACACAGCACCAAACAAAGCGTATTGATAAGAAAATACCAGGTTTGATGTTCCTCTTCTATAAAACTGCTTGCCCCCAAACTCAACACATGGCCAATAGTTCCAGCCAGAATCAGCACATCTATTTCTGACCAGTTAGAACTGGACACAACAGGATTCTGTTTGGGAGAAGGAAAAAAAA
>VWYP01013780.1:32629-45115 GCA_013400435.1 Pycnonotus jocosus | reverse complement strand
TCTTCAGAAAATTCATGAACTTGGTAATCAGTTTCTATATTCAGCCACAGTGGGGTAAAAAAAGCATTACAAATGAGAAGCACTTCAGAGAAATCTTTAGATATGAACGGAAACAATTTGAAGGAAAAAAGCTCTGAAGCCATTAACAGGAGAGCTTATCTTAATTACTTTTAAAATACCTACATTTTATCGTATAGCTTGAGCTTAGAAAAGGCTTTTTTGCTTTCTTTTTAACCAAAAAGGCCAAGATTCAGGATTCTACTCCTACCATCAGAAGACCAGCGCTTCAGATTTCTTTCAGAAGTGGACCCTAGACACAAACTCGCAATGCGGAGACGCACAGGTGTTTTGTAAACACTTGGATTCAGAGATATTTTAGCATAAGTGATACTCATAACTCACACAAAGTCTCTTTGAGATCAACACACAGCATATAAAAACAATCCACCTCTCCCCCAATACCTAGGCATTCTACTGGAAAGCAGATTAAAGACAGAGATGAACGTTTGGAACACATCTGCATTACAAGCAGCATCAGATTTATAAACTGCTCCTTTCACCTTCTCCAGACTCTGTATTTGTCTAAGCAGACCTGAAAAAAACCCCACCAAATCATTCTACAACAGCCCTGAGACTGGTAAAAATGTTAATCAGAACCAAGTCACTGCTTGCATACATGTCTGGAACGAAGGCACATACTAACTAAACCCACAAAATATTTCAAGCTTCCTTCAGAACTTGAACAGACAGCAAAGCCTCCCTGACTGACGCAATGAGATACATCCAGTAATTCAGCCACCTATGGAATAGCAGTGAAGACAGAATGACAAAAATGTATTTCTACAGGTTTGAATACAAAGTCATGTCTGCCTCAACCAGAATTAATCTTGCCAATCTTGCCTAAACCTCATAAGGTGTACTTAAGCTTCCCGCATTTTCAGATATATCTCAGGTAGGAATATGATCACAGACCAACCTGGGATGGAGAATCCAGTATTTTTTATTTCTACCTATTCCAGCCCTGAAAAATCAAACATACACACAAATCTGGAAACATTGCTGAAAAACCTCATTTGTGTATTACCAACTTGAAGCAGAATATCTAAGGGTGGTGAGACACTAGAACAGGTTGCCCAGAGAAGCTGTGGATGCCACATTCCTGGATGGTCAGACTAGACAGAGCTCTGAGCAACCTGGTCCAGTGAAAGATGTCCCTGCCCACAGAAGAGATTTGGAACTGGATGACCTTTCACATCCCTTCCAACCCAGACCATTCTATCATTCTGGGATTCTTTGAGACTATCCACTTGGAAAAGAAATGTATCATCTGTTGTCACTGCTTTCCATGCTACTGAAGTGGCAGGTATGTAAATTTTATGCAGGTCTACAGAATTTATCATATTTAGATTTCTGCTGTTTACTAAAATTAGAAAAACTAGTAACAAAGTGAAAAACAAATCTCTATTTCATAGTTGTTTGTTTGTCATTGCACACCAAGTACATGTGAGATTTCTACACTGGAGCATTATTTCAATTATTTTTTTTTCTTCCTCTTTCTTCTTTTTCTAAGAAAAAGAACACCTAGTCAGAAATTACAGAAACAAAATTATAATCTGATAATTATAGTATAGTTTAAATAAAATATATTAGCAACCTTACTTATAAGAATTTAGATTTAAATCTACACTCAGGAATTACAGCACATATCTGCACAGAGTGCAAAATTAATCTTTACTCACAAATACTAAATTTTCTGAATTGTAAGAAATATCGCTGTTACAAAACGCTTCAAGTCAGAAAGTTTGCTTTTCTCCTTGATAGAGAATGTTGTCATATAATTAAAGCAATGTACTTGCCATATTTTGTCACACATTTTTAAAAAAGGTACTAAACCCCAAGCTTGATTCTACAAAACATAGGTGAAGGATTGTACTGAACAGAGGTTGTACCATCGAATGGAGTAGTATGAGCAGTGAAGCTATTGAACATCAGGGACCTTTGAAAAATATAACAAGCAGTAGAAAACACAGCTAGAAGCTGATTGTATGGTGTGACTGATAGCTCTTGGCACACTACGTTTCACAGTGGAAAAAAAGATACTGCAAATTCTGTCTTCCTGGAATTCCCTGTATTCTATTGAATACAACAATAAAACTCCTCAAGTAACATACAGAAGGTAACTGCTCACACCGAGAACACTTTGAGAACTCCAAACATTTTAACAAATTCTATTTCTTAAGCTTAAAAGGTAGAATAGACAAATTAGCTCGACTGTTGAATACTGAAAAACTATTTTAAAAAAAGCCCCAAACATTAATAATACCAATACAAGAAAAGGTATATTTGCGAAGTATATTCTTCTTAGAGCATTACTCTTTGTTGTATCATCACTGTCCTTTGTGCACATTGTAAAGTCTTTCACTTTTATTGCAATTGTGAAACCTAACTACATAAAAGCACAGGATTTGTACATGGCATAACTGTTTCTGATCTCATAAAGTCAACTGAAAAATACTGTACAGTATTTTAAATTTTTTTTCAAATTATGTCAAAATAAGCACTTCTTTGATCTTCATCAGTCAGTATCATGCCAGAGTGACAATAGCATATTTCAATTACATTTTTAAATAATAATACATACTCACATTACAAATAGGAACTTCTTTAAGTACACACAGAGAAAACAAAACTTTAACTGACAGTATTATGAAAGATAAAACACAGTCTATGAAAGATAAAACATTTTGAACCATAATTAATGCATGCTCTCACCTTTGGTGGAAGTTTGGAGTTCTCAAAGATCTTTGCAACAGCAGATAAAATACCACACATGAGTGCAGAAATCAGCATCATCACTCCAACTGCTGTTAACCAAGACATACTGCAGAAATAGCACAAACTTTCTGCTGATGTGCATACAATGACATGAACAGCACACAGCATCAGACACATCAAGTAAAACAGCAGAGAGAACAGTGGAGGGGAGAGGGGCACTTCAAATTCTGCCCGCTTGCTCAGGGCTTTTGGAACGCTGAGCAAAAGCAGTAGCAGAACCTAGAAAAAAAATAGAGGATTAATAGTCTAAAAATTGGGGTTAGCTAAAACATACAGTAGGAATTCACACAAAAAAATCATTCTGTTGTCATTCACATCACTCTGATAATATGTATACTTCATAAAGAAAACCTGTGAAGAACTGTTGGATTTCTCTTCCCCCAGTAAGATATTACCATATAAATGGCAGAATCCAATATTGTCTTTTCATTTATAAAGGGCTTACACACACAAGTTCCCAAGTTTAATAAATCATCATTTGCCTCCTCACCTGTGGCAACAATATGTATGACCTTCATTCCCTGTAAAAGACCTTAAACTGCCAATATCACAATAGTTCCTAAGCAAACAAATTTGACCCACTGTTTGTCACCTGTAAATGTCTGAAGTTAATACACTCCGTCAAAGGCAATTTACTTCCTGTAGGAGAAATACATATGTATGAGATCCTGCTGAGCTAAATAGCTTCCCAAAAGAGGGGAAGTTCTCATACTATCACAAAGTGTATGCTGAATTTCTAGCTTACGAATTCTTGAAGTATTTATTTCTTGTATCTCTCCTTATCTTCATTGAATTTATTGGTTTTATTTTCATTTTGCTCTGACATGCACACAGATCAGGCAGAATTCCAAGTTTTGCCTTATGTAACTGTAGCAGTAGAGATGCATAATACAATCAAACTTTCTGCCACTCATATACAAGCCCTTACCAAAAAGTGAAACTTCAGCCACACGCTAAAATGCTTTGCAAGCTGGAGAGATAGAGCTAGGACTAGACTGACCTCAATCAGCTGATGCTAGGGCAAGATTAAAACAAATCAAAATAAAAACAACTATATCAGACCACTGTCAACCTGTAATCTTTCACTGTCACTTGTGAAGACCTATGCCTAAAGTTTTTCCCACACTACAGTGAGGCATAGTAAAGTAGACAAAAAAGAAAAACAAACAAATGCATTCCAATAGTCTGCTGCTTCTTCATATTCTACTGCATATTTCATTTGGTTATGGAAAGATACAGTTTTGCGTATCACACTGGTTCAAGTCTTACAGTTCAGCCCATCGCTCAAAATTAAAATTACAACAGCACTCATGGCAGGAAAATGCTCAAACTGTAGATACCTATCAAACTAAATTTAGGGGTTTTGAGCAAATGCACTGTTATCAGTTCATGTCTCAGAGGTATTCTTCTAATCTGAAATACAGGATAATTGGCATTTATAGCATAGTGTAGTTTGAAGCAATATCTGAGTTTCGCTACTCTTTTTTATTCAGTGAAGGTGGAAAATCAATATCAAGACAAAAAGATTTTGGAAAGCAAGGCAGTTTCTTGAGTATTACACTGGAGAAAAGAAAAAACTCTAGTCATTTTGCTGGAGTCTTACTGTTATGCTGAGCATACACTTCTCAAGAAATTTCTGTGGTTAGAAGTCGCATATTTCTTTGATGAAGGCTGATTGTGTATAATACCTAAGATTTGTTTTCCAGAAATAGTAAGCATCTACAACTACATTCCAGAAAAAAAAAAAAAAATCCAGTACTTCAGATCTAAATTGTCAACAGCTTGAATGCATAGGTTCTAGAAACAAAGGAACAAAGAAAGACACGCACTTTTAGCTTTGCACTGAACTTTGTCCACCTCAAGATCTTCCACCTGTAGAGCAGGAACAGAACCTAGCATCTCATCTACCCAAGGGCACCATGGAGCTCATTCCTGTGAAGTGATCAGCAGAGTGACCAACCCCACCGAGCAGTCTACCAGAAAGCTATTTCAGAAGCACTCTGTATGCAGAGAGCTGTGCATGGGAGACAAGGCACAGAGCCCTGCCAGGACAAAGGATATTCAGCACCTGAGTTTTGCCCAAAACATCTGTTGGAGATATCCACTTAAAATTAAAGATATGGTACATCTTATCCTTAAAACTACAGGAGATAAGAAGAGATAACCCTACAGCAAGTATCTATTTCAGAGTTCCTAACCTACCAGTACAAGGAACGATTCCTGGAACTGTGAAAATTTGCCATATAAGGTATTGCCTTTTTGGAGCAGATATACTCGATATGAGATAAAGAAGAACAGCTAGGGATTTACTTGCCAGACTTTTTTTTTCCTAATACAGTAAAGCTAGTCAAGAATAGAAGGCTAACTAATATAGGAGCAATTGAAGTTGCAGCACATCTGCATATCTACTGTAACCAGCTACAATAAAATATAAGTAAATCATATCAAAAGCACTCTTGAATCATTTTAAAGGCTAGATTTTACTTTAAAAGGAGTATTAAGTCATCCAAGCAGAATGTCAGCCAACCCTAAGAACCCATAGGCAGTAATTTTAAAGACCATTAAGTGTATACTGTATACCAAGATACTTTACTCTTGTGCACTTAACTTTTTCACAGAAAGATCTATTTTCGTACCTCCATAATGATCACAGTGCCCACCATCATCGAATATATGTCATATTGTGCCACTTGTTTGCTTAATGAAGAACTCAAAGTCTTGAGGGCCTCCAAGTATTGCTTCAGGACCTTCTTGCCAAGATTTAAGAGTATTTCTGAATTATTCCCCTCTAAATACAGTTTGATCCAATTACCATGGGATTTTTCTGCTATCTTAAAATGTTCATATCCAGGATCTGGAGAGAAGGGGAGAAAAGAAGCAAGAGGATCCATGAACAAAGAAAGATTACTTGAAGATGTGATAGTGTATAATAATATATAATTGCTATGGCAGTTGAAATGTTTTTTCATAGGTACAAAATTATACTTCCTGCAACAATATTATCTTCCTGCAACAATACCGGTTATTTGAAATAAAAGCAATTAATTCTAACCTAATAAACTGTGAAGACCTCTAACACTTGACAAACTTATTAAAATAAGTTTTACAAAGAGTTTCCAGGAGAAACAATTCAAATGCTTCAGATACTGTGGGGGATTGGGGGGGAAGGGAAGAAAGCAATGCTGTCCACTGCTCATTATCCAGAACACATTGCATAAGCTAAGTAGGAAATGATCAAATTGCCGATGTCTAGGGAAAACAAGGAGAAACAATACACACCACATCAGCTGGTAGTACAGGCTGGATGAGTGGACTGAGAACTGAAAGAATGGCAGAGCTCAGAGGGTTTTAATCAGCAGTGTAAAGTCTATATAGCTGGAGTCCTGTTAATAGTAGTGTCCCCTAAGAGTCGACATTGTATCCAATGAAGTTTAACTTAATCACCAGTGACTTGGATGAAGGTACAGTGGCCTCCTCTCAGCAAGATCCCTGGTGACACAAAGCTGGGAGAAGTGGCCAATACCCCAGAGGGACGTGCAGCCCTTCAGAAGGACTTGACAGGCTGGAGAGATGGGAAGAGAAAAAAGTTCTGAAATTCTGCAATGCCTAGTGCAGAGTCCTGCACCTGGGGAGGAACAACTGGGGTACCAGCACAGGCTGAGGGTGACCTGCTGGAAAGCAGCTCTGTGGAGAAGCACCTGGGGGTGCTGGTGGACAACAAGCTGAGCCAGCAGTGTGTCCTTGGGGCCAAGGCCACTGGGATCTTGGGGTGCACGAGGAAGAGCATTGCAAGCAGGTCAAGAGAGGTGATCCTGTCCCTTTACTCAGCCCTGGTGAGGCACATCTGGAGTGCTGTGTCCAGTTCTGGGTCTCTCAGGACAAGAGAGACACAGAGCTTCTGCAGCAGGTCCAGTGGAGGGCAACAAAGATGATGAGGGGATTGAAGCATCTCTTCTACGAGGAAAGGCTGAGGGAGCTGCGCCTGTTCAGCCTTGAGAAGAGACAAGTGAGAGGGGACCTCAGCAACGTCTGTCAGTGTCTGAAGGGAGGGTGTAGGAGGATGGAGCCAGGCTCTTCTCAATGGAGTCCAGTAACAGGCAGGAGTCTGGCTGTTCACAAGATGCAACACAGGAACACAGGAAGTTCTACCCAAACATGAGGAAGAACTTTTTTACTCTGTGGGTGGCTGAGCACTGGAACAGGTTGCATGGAAAGGTTGCAGAGCCCCTTTCTTAAGATATGCAAAACTTGTCTGGACACATTCCTGAGTAACCATGCTAAGGGAGACCCCGCTTGAGCAGGATAGTTGGACTAGTTAACCTGCAGTGATCTAATCGTACTTTATCTAATCTGTGAATCTGCTTTTCAAATACTAGTCGTTGAATACAGTATGCATTCACAACACAAATTCAGTTGATAACACATGGAAAGCAAGACCATTACGTTCAGAAGCTCATGTCTCACTGGAACTTATGCTATGCATGAATATTCATATTTATGTGCATTTTTTAATGAAAAATAGATGTTTAATTTCACTTCAGGCTAATAGTACTTGCTATTCCCCTGAAATTTGACTTGAAAGGTAATGATAACATAAGTAGAAAAGGTTGATTTGGAAATTTTTATTTAACTTGCAGTTCTCCCCTTTTTAGCTGAAAGTAGGGTGAAACATTTGCTGTACAGTTTCAGACAAGAAAGGTTAAAACAATGACTGAAATAACGTTGCTCTCACAAAGACTTACGTTACAGCTCTTTTCACTCCTTGTAGATGAATATCGTATTTACATGGGAAAAAATCACTTTATTTTTTTGTTAAGCCTTTTCAGCAAAAGTGCGTTATTAAATCCAGAAATATTTAAAATTTTATTTCAAGTGAATGAACATGAATGAAGTATTTCTATTCACAATTCGTAAAGTCATGAAAGAATTGTGCTTACTATTTGCAAGTCTCTTATCATACAAGACACTTCATCATCTACTGTGGGCTGAACTCAAAGTGAGAATTTTAACAGTCAATGTTTAACTCAAAATGTCCAGTCTGTTTTCTGCAGACTTCTAGCAGACTCCAAGGCATGCTGACCCTGCTGTGCAGGGGGCTTGCAGGGATCTGCTAGAAAGTACAATCCAGCCAGCAGCAAACACCTATATATCAAAGTAGCTACCAGTGCACACAGAGGATTTTATTTCCTTCCTGTAATTCTTTTAACTTCCCTGTAAAGTTTCTCTTACAGTGTATTTGAAATAAGAGTTAAATATTCATATGTTTGAGGACATCCATAAAGGATCATCTAAAATGAGTTTTAATCAAACTGAGATTTGACATGACATTTTTTGATTATACAGAAGACTGAAATGAGTTCAAACTATATTTTGAAACATAAATAAATTCCCTCCACATCTTCTGCTCCTGTTCTGCTCCCTTCTCATGCTTCTTGACTAGACTCCCTCTTCATTCTTTTTAGCATTTTTAGTATTTCATTCTCATCTACTTCTTGCCATGCTAACTGTCCACCAAAACCATTGTGTCCACGTTATGAGAGATGACTTTTAGTCAAACCCTCATGAATGATTTAAAGATCTTGCAGACAGGAATAAAAGACCATGGCTGCCAAATTTCATTTGAAAACTCCAGTTATATTGGTTCAGTGGCACATTCACATGCAGGAAGCATAAAATAAGAAGGGTCATGGGCACTAAGTTGTTGGAGAAGCATTTTGGTAACAGGCAGGTAAGTCACTCCCTACAGGATACTTTTAAGACAAGTCAAAATTGAAGCAAAATTCAAAGCAAGCTTACCCAGCTGCACATTTTGCAAAGCACTGGAAATATTTTACTTGCATAGTATTACATTAGCAATTTGTGCTTCAGCCTCACTACCATCTTACCACAACCAGATGGATAAGCTTTGCAATCATCTGTCTGACAACACTTTGCTCCAGCCACAGACAGCAATCATTTAAAAAGAGTTATAAGGAAAGAATGAATAATGTGACTTCTCCAGCTTCAATATATAAACGTTCCAGTAAAAATCAAAATATTTTAATCTAATACAAGTTCAGGATCAGTCCCAAATTGAAAAGCTTGCACTCATTTTAATAACGCCACCCAACTTGCTCTCAAGCATGACTCTTCATTCCACTGTAAAATGTCTTTCAAAGAAGAGGTCTTAGTTTATCACTCAAGTACATGTTCTGAACTTCAGAACATGAGGGAAGCATTGCTAAATACCTAGAGCTGCCTATCATACTGAGGTATGAACTTGCTCAAAAACCCAAAGTGTGTTTTTAGATATTTCTTTTTTCAGTTTTTTAATTTTTGCTAGCTATTTTTATTCTCCTTTTTCAGACTTTTTTTTTCAGCTGCATGTATCCACCAAAAAAAAAAAGTTTTCTACCAAAAGAAAACTTCATGCTTCACATTACAATTTATTAGCATGTTTCAAAAAGGTATGTTTTAAATAATAAAGCCCTTAGTCAAGCTTCAAGTTGCCCATGTAAAATTTAATTTACTTAAAGATAGGTTTAAGTGTGAGGATTCCTTCATACCTCAATAAAGCAAATCCCAAGTCCCATCAAATGCTGCACAACCTATTAGTTTGAAAATGCATGTTTATATGAACAAACATGGGGGGAAAAAAGTCACTGACCTGCCTTCATTGTGGTCCTTATTTATTAACAAATATATATTTCAAACACACTTGAAGATTAAAAGAAATTTTTGTGTACTGTTACAGTATTGGAACAGCTGAATCCAGGGAAATCCACAGCTTCTTTACAAAACAGCTTGTAAAGGTCATTCTGCTTTCCCATTTGACTGCCATTCAACTCAACTGACATCTGATTTCATCTCATTGTCTTAAGAAGGAAACTAATATTCCACCGAAAAGGAATGCATATTTTATGATATAGATTAAAATGGGTGAGTCTTTTCCTGCTATGACTGACTCAGTCACCATCCACATGGTCTCAACAGCTGGTGCTCTAATGCCTATACTGTAAATTACAGCACTGGGCAGGAATGCTACGTTTTCCCCTTCAGTTGAGCTTACTGGTTTTGACCTCAAGAGTTGAAAGTAGTATTTTTTTTAAGGCAGGAAGACTTGTGCTATCCTCACAAGTATTTTCAAGTATATCTTTCACTTTAAACTGAAGTTCCAGTCATAGGCACTTCTCTTAGCATTGAAATGAAATGATCCACTAAGTGTTACTAGCTGAGAATCTGCATTCGAAAGCTTGAAACTGCAGCAGCAGCTTCAATATGAGTGATGTCCAGCTAAGCAACTGTGAGTCATGTCCAACTGACTCCCACTATCTTTTGGGGTTTCTTTCCCTCAAGAAACCTGGCAGTGAAATTCAGAAATTATAGAGCCCAAGAGCTCTCAGCACAACTCTGATGAGGGTTCAGATCTCAAAAGGCTCTGAGCAGTGTGAGCTAAGCAAGATTGCTCGGATCTGTGTCCAGTCAGGTCTTGAATGTTTACAGGTATGAAGCCTCCACAATCTCCTCCTGGTTCCATCTCTTCCTGGTTACATCCAAAGATCCTGGTTCCATCTTGTTTACTCCCTCCCATCCTGTATTACCCACATTGAAAAGACTTCTCCTGAACAGTCCTAGCACCCTCAACCCCTCCTCGTATGACAGACATTCCAATCCCTTCATCCCTTTCATGACCATGCACTGCACTATGTTATATCCACTATATTATGGTACTGAGAAGCCCAGCACCAGATGCAATACTCCTAATGTCTGTCTGCTCACCACAGCTGATACAAGACACAGATTGGTCCTCCTAATGCCACCTTGGATGCTATTGCCCTTCCTTTCATAAGGGTGCTCTGCTGCCTGATGTTCAACCTGATGTCCCCAGTCTCACCCCATGGTTGTTCTTCCAGGTGTTTCCAGTCAGTCAAAATCCAATCTGGATGGGTACAATGGAATTACTTCTTTCCTGCTGTAGGATTTGGCAATTCCCTTTGCTGAACCTTAAGAGATTCCTGTCAGTCCATTTCTCCAGCCTATCAAAGTGCCTCTGAGTGGCAGCAGACCCACCTATTGCATCAAGCACTTCTCCCAGATTTCCACTGTGTCTTTCCCTTGCTGAGACTCCACTTTGTCCCACTGGCCAGATCACTGATGAAGACATTAAATATTTCTGACTTAAGTCAATCCCTGTGGTTGATCACAACAGCCGTCAGGAGGACTTTGTGCTGCTGGTCACATTCATGTGAACCCAGCAGCTGAGTCACTTTTCAGAGTCCAGTTATCTAGCCTGAAATGCAACAGGATGGCTGAAGCACCACATGAGCACCATGGATGAACACAGGACTTCCTCTGGTCATCTGGAAAGCTACAGATTCCTTACAATCCAACTGTCTGCACTAAACGCCCATATGATATCGCCCATATTGGTTTGTGCATTAATCCTAGCCCAGAAGCTCTCAACTATTTCATCATCCATGTACATGCTGTCACCACTCCCTCACATAAAGATTCATTTTCCCTCTTCACATTCCCAGCTTAAAATCTTAGAATTGTAGAATTATTCAGGCTTTAAAGTGGCTTTTGAGATTATCTCGTTCATCGTCAGCACTGTTAATGGAGACATCCTTTGCTAGATCATCACTCATTATTGGTTTCCAATTAGACATTAAGCCACTAACTTTACAGACGTGCAGCCAATTTCTTATTCATTACAGAGTCCATTTATCAAACCATATCACTCTAACAACAGCAGCAGAAATGTTCAGGGAGGCCTTACCAAAGGCCTTACAGAAGTCTAAGTAGATGACACAACTTTTGTCCACTGATGCATTTACTCCATCATAGAAGGACACTAAACTAGCCACACACAATTTGCCCATGGCAAAGTAGTGTCAGTCATGTCCAATAACCTTTTTGTCTTCCACATGTTTTGGTATGTCTTCCAAGAAGATTTGTTTTGTGATCTTACCAAGCACACAGGTGAAGCTGACTGGTTAAGCAGTTCCCACGATCCCCCTTATCACCTTTTTTAAAAGGAGGGCAACCTTCTTGAACATGAATCAAACTACTGAATATAATAACTTCTCTGCAAGGTAACCTCTCTCTAGGGGAATCCTGACAGATGTGTATGTGCCTGTAGTGGGACGGCATTTATCTTCACTAAAAAGCCATGCAAAACAAATGGCCATTCATGCATGCTCATATTTGTCAGAGTTAGTGACACTGTCTTCAGTATTTCTAAGCCTGAAGTATCCACATCAGACAACACTAAATGAACAGAATGTGCTGTTTCCCTGCTAGTCTTAACTGAACAGATTAAAGCACTAACCTATAGCCTTGCACATCTAGGAGACTCTAAGAAAAACAAGATCCCTCTAAGAAGTCTACAGAAACAGGAAATTGACATTAAGACTGTAAAAAAAGCTACCATGATTTGGACCTAGACTTGTGCCATGTTATTGACACTTTCCATTAGTGAAAGTAGAGAAGGTCATTGTAAATGCTTTGCCTCCCAAACTCTTTCCAGTAAGGAAGCACCTCTAATAAGTTTGCAGTCACAAGTAAGCAGCATAAAAAATTCTTACATTTTTATCCCCAACAATTTTGAATTTCACTTCTCAGATGAAAGCTACAAGTCAAGATTAAGCTGTTCCCTGACAAAAAAAAAAA
>VWYP01013780.1:0-32605 GCA_013400435.1 Pycnonotus jocosus | reverse complement strand
AAAAAAAAAAAAAATTTAAAATGAAGATATAAACCAGAAGCTGGTAGTTTCATCAGTGCTTGCAGAAATACTGTCCGACAGAGTTTCATGATGGCATTTTCAGCAACACAGCCATATCCTGAAACCCCTCAACAGGGCAAGTTGTTCACTTGACACAACTGGGTTAAGTGAAATCTGTGCAGAAAAAAAAAGTCAGAAGAGATGGCGCATGGGTCCTCCTATAGGCATGTTGCTGCAACAAGCAGAGTTTGTTCTGTTGAAATTCCTGAACAAGGTTTAATTATGATTAGAAGCTGTCATGTTGAAAGATAATTGATTCTTGACCTAGAATGATCATTTTGCTAAAATTTATGTTGCTATCCACTTTAATTATTCCTAGCTATAAAACAACTCTGCATTCTCATCTAGTTATTTTAATAATTCAACAGATTATAAATCAATTGACAAGCTTCACAGTCACTTTAAGACATCTTCTAATGTCAATGGTAAAATATTCTCCTTCACCCTCTGACTCAATTTTTTTTAAAAAATTATCATATTAACTTCAATTATTTATATTGCAGTCTGTATCATGCTTCCTAATGAAATACCACATTTTGCTAGGTTTGGTTTATTTTTTTCTAACTGTTTTTTATTCTTTCCTCCAAATGCATACACATACACACATGCATTATTAATAAGCAGTTCTCTAGGTTCTTACTCCAAGTAAATACATAAAAATGAAATAAAAAGATAACTTGTCCTAAATTATCTCCCAGCTTTACTTGAAGCATCTTTTTATTTAAACTAGAAAATTCAGTCCATTGTGTTAACTCTCCAAATAGCTCAGTCAGTGCCCTATATAGGATACCTCACAAAGAGCAGTTATGAAACCACTGAGATTTAACTACACTGGCAGCTTTACTTTAATCTTACTCCATCATTATTTTTGCCCTTTTGCCAACTAGGAATATTAGTAGTAATTAAAAAAACTGTATTCAGAAGCAGTATATCAAAGTAGGCTGCAGTAAAGATTGAATTCGGTACAACTGTCCTGAATACTGCTCTCAGGAAAATAGCTAATTTGCAGTGCAATGCCATACTGTTGAATTTAAAAGTCCAAACTGTTTTATAAACAATCTCCTTTTAGTATATCCGTAACCTTTTTTTAGATAATTTACCTTTTTCATATGCAGGTGTATTCTCTTGCAGCAATCTGCTAAGCTGGAATCCATTCAAGTGCACAAAACGTAGCTGTTCTCTCATTGTCTTGCCTCCAACAACTGGCAATATAAGGTTCCCAACACTGTTTCTGGAAATTGGTAGGCCAAGACCTATTGCCAGTGTGCTAGCTAAATCTGTTTGCTGCACATGTTCAGGCTGGGCTAGAGGAGCTAGAATGAACAACAACAACAACAACAACAACAACAACAACAACAAAAAAAAAATTCAAATTTTTAAAAAAATGAAAAGAGAGGAAAAGAAGAATTTCAATAACATGCCCATTCTATTTCTCCAGAGGCAGTTGGCACCTTACTAGTTACAAAATTGTTTCATTGGTGTTATATTGCCTATTTTAAGTGGTCTGCAGAGAGCTGACTGATCTTTTTCAGCTGCTATCCTCTGCTGCTGTAAATCCAATATTTATTAAATTCTTAGTCAGCACCACTCTTCAATGCTAACAACTACGGTAAACACAACATAAATGTTAGACAAGTAAGAAAACAGATGGTCCAGGACATCACCTTAATATCAAATTGCAGCCTACATCCTAAGAGGGTTTCATAACTTTTACATTAGAAATAATAGAAAGCACTACAGTAGGCTGATTTAATATATGAACAAAGAATGAGAATCTAAAATAATGTTGACAGCATTCCAGACACTTCACAATAAATATAATGACAACAACTCAAGATTTAATTAATATCAGGTTGCTAGGCAAACAGAATTAGGCATCAGGTAAAAAATGTTGAGGCTCAAAATCCATGGGTACATGCAGGCAAATCCAGTGATTTTTAAAGGGTCATGTGTAAGATTCCATGAATTTACTGCAGTTATCAGGATTAGCCTTCAGTCCCACAGAAACCTATAGACATGAATGATTTTATTAACATAACTAACCTTCTGTTTAAGACTGTTTTGCCAGCTGGGCTTGCTGTTTGTTTTGTTGGGTTGTTTTTTGGGTTTTTTTTTGTGCTGAACTATTACGTAACAGTACTTTTCTACTATGCTTTTATTTCATCCTCTTTGTAACTTCAGGCATTGAGTGTTTTTACTTAAATACAGCATAGAAAGAATTCTATATAGTCTTTATTCCTCTCAAGACTCCTTTTAGGAGCATTAAAATTTCCCTCATTTCTCATGTAGCTCAGATTAATCCCATACTTGCACAGAATGCCATCTATAATCTGTAAAGCCTCTTCGCATGAGTGTCTGTCTGTCAGCAGTTTTCAGATTTTGTCTTTAAAGGCAAGGTCTTAACTGGTTAAAAAAAGCCAAACTACCAAACATATTTAGCCAATCATGGGTGACACATCTCTGTAGAAGGCTATACAAGTAATACTCTGACAGCATACTAAATGCAAAAAGCCCACAGGATTACTATTTTGAGGTCTACCAAATTAACCACAGTACATTTTGTTTACAGTAGGATCATAAGGAGCAGTTGCTAGAATCCTTATTATTGTACCAATGAAATGTAAACTGCTGGATATTTACAAAGGGAATTAGGAATCACGAACTCTATCCCAGAAGACAGGTAAATAGATATATTTCGCTGTATTGTAAAAACTGCTCATTCAATTTAAACCTCATAGAGACTAATTCCAATGAGCAGGAGACTGTATTTACAGAATCTGTACTCTTGTGGCCTGGCTGTCAACACATGCTAGTGAAATTCATAAAATAAAAATTTAGCCAAGAGCTTTGATCCACTCTTGACTTTGTTTTGTTGACAGACCTGAGAAGAGGTCAATAACTCCTCAAGCAGTGCTTTCTATTGCAGCTCAATAAAAACTTTACAAACAACAGGAAAATCTACCTCCACTGTGCTGCAGGAACTTCCAGCAAGATAAATAAATCAAGGTTTTGCACACAGGTTTTAGAAGAAAAGAAATCAGATGGAAATGAGCAAGTGGCAGAATGAAAGGCAGAAGTGAGTATTATTTTGGGGGAAATATTCACTCCTGGTATAACTACATTCCACCGATTCCCTCAGTCAAGGAATTCATTTAACCACAACTCCACCAAGTAGACTAAAGATTCTCTAACACTCCATTTCTTTATTGCCTCTTGCCTTTAGCTATCTGGCTTTTATTTTTTATTATCTACAAGTAGAAAATCAGATTCAGAAACATGTAAACTCACATCAATGATATAAAATTAACCAGCCCATACAATAAACACACTCATGGCCCATATTCCATCCTTAAGACTTGGCAATCAATAGTCATGTTATCAGTGCCATCACCTCTCACTCTTTCACAAGGGTTAGATCAATTTAGTGTTTTAAAAAATCTTATTTCTAATAGTCTCTAGTCTCCCAAGGGTTTTCTTCCTCTTTCTGGCTAACTCTGCGTGAGAAATTGTAATTCCTTCCTCCATCCTAGCTGTCTGACAGAGAAGAATGGAGGCCAAGGGAATATTCTGTCCATGAAAGACAAAATTTAAACCTCCTTCAAATAGGATTCTGCATCTACACCTATTCATTTACCAGTACCCCAGTACCCTGGCAACAGATGTCATTAGCTCTCAACACTCAGATAGAACAGTGCTATAAAAGATTATCATCTCAGAAATACACAATTCTCTCAGTGCTTACAAAGCTTGATTCATGCTTTCGCCAAGATACAGATGCTAACTTTGGCTGAAACTAGAGTTTTGGATCACACAGAATGGACTTTGCCAAACAGCTGTAGCACAAACTAAAGCACTTTTCAAGAAGAATTCTAGAATAATAAAAATAAGAGTTGCGAGTATCTTCTTGTCCTGGGACAGAGTTTATTTTCTTCCTAGTATCTGGTACAGGAGCTGTTTTGGATTCTGTATGAGAATAATGTTGATAACCCACTGATGTTTTAGCTGTTGGTAAGGAGGGCTTACTCCAAATCAAGAACTTTTCCTGTGCCCTGCCAGTAAGCATGAGAAGCTGGGAGGGAGCACAGTTAGAGCAGATGACCTGAACTGGTCAAAGGAATAGTCCATACCACAGAGATGGCTGCCAGTACACAAACTGGAGGGAGTTGACTGGGGGCTGGGGATTGCTGCTTGAAGGTGGGCTGGGCACCCATCAGCAGGTGGTGAGCAATTGCACTGTGCATCACACATTTCTCTGGGGTTTTATTCCTCTCCCTCTCCTAGGTTTTATTCCTCCCTCTCTCCCCTTCCCATTACAATAGCAACTACTATAATCTGCATATAATTACTATTGGTGTTCTTGTTACAGCTATATACAGTAGTAGTGTTCCCATCCTGTTAAGAGTACACTATGCACTGGTATCTACTGCAGCCTCACACCAAGTACCACGCAGCCACACACTGACTCACATCCCCCATCCTGGTGGGGAGGTGATGGGCTGAGACTAGAACAGTTTAACGATTGAAACTAAATTAAATATTATAACAATGATAATAATAGCAATGAAAAGGAGACAGGGAGAAGAAAAAAAACCCAAGAGAAACAAGGGATTCACAATAAAATTTGTCACCACCTGCTGACCGATGTCCAGTCCATCCCCAAGCAGTGACTTGCAGCCCCAGGTTATATACTAGGGATGATGTTCCATGGTATGGAATATCCCTTTGGCCAGTTCAGGCCAGCTGTCCTTGCTATACTCCTTAACGGCTCCTTTTGTACCTGCTCAATGTCAGAGCATGAGGAACAGAAAAGTCCTTGATTCAGAGTAAACACTAAAACACCAGTGTGTTATCAACATTATTCTCATACTGAATCCTCCAAAAAACAGCCCCGTACCAGCTGCTAGGAAGAAAATTAACTCAATTCCATCTGAAACTAAGACAGTTCTAAAAAAGGTCATGCTTCTTTGATCCTCACCACTTCTCTTCTCAAAAGCAGAGCTGATAAACAGCAGAGGTGTGTGCACTTCTCCTTCTGAAGAACCACCATGACTGCCTGTTTCAGACATCCCATGATCCCCACAAACAACTAACAAATTGGGCAGAGAAGCTTCCTCCTGAAAATCACAGAAAAAAATCTAAGTTACCATATAAACACAATTAATTTATATAATTTCACTATCTTCATCATTTTCAAACATGCATGTCTCAAAATCAACTTCATTCTTGAAACTTGCTCACCCAGGGGCAGATGTCAAGAGATGGCCGCAATTAAGTGTAACTCAGTAACACTGATTTTTAAAAGTTAAGGCACATTCATATCTAACACACTTGTCAATAACTTAGCAAAAAAAAAGCTTTTAAAAACCCCTCAATTAGAGAGTTACAAGAAACTCTCTGGAAGATTCAATAAGGACTATCACACCATGAGAAGAAAATCAGGAGTCACAGAACAGCATCATTAACACAGAAATATTACCCCTCTTCATTTCTTCAGCTTCACTAAGTTTTACTATACATGCTGAATTATTAATATTGTAAATATTAACATAATATCACTTCAATATTAAAAAATCCT
Source organism: Pycnonotus jocosus (assembly GCA_013400435.1). Lineage (NCBI taxonomy): Eukaryota > Metazoa > Chordata > Aves > Passeriformes > Pycnonotidae > Pycnonotus > Pycnonotus jocosus. Next base: position 26,970 of record VWYP01013780.1, on the reverse strand, counting down.
ATTTCTAATAGGATTTCTATTTTCCCAAGGGCTTCAAGGGTGGAAATCTGACTGATGTGGGGTTGAAATATGACAGTCAATGAAGACTGATTGTTAACAACTGTTGAAGAATGATGTTGAATTATGTGTATGTTCCTGAGTAAAGAGAAATAGAAATTTAAGTGAGGCCTGTCCAAGAATTTTGAGCTAACAAATCAAAATGGCAGAAAATTAACAGTCATTCAACAACAAAGTAGCTTTTTATCATCTCGAGTTATTACCAGTACATATCCTATCCAAGAAATAAAGTGCTTTTATTAGTCTGTATTCCAAAACTGACATAAAGGCTTGAATATAAATGAGAAAAGCAAAGATACTAAAAAACAGCAGCAAGACAACTGTAATGTTCATAGAACTTCCACACACAGGATTTAACCTTTTTCATGTAATAGTATCCACTTGACTAATGAAATTTCATGATCAGCTGTTCTGAATTGCCATAGCCATAAACAAACAATAACAAAGCCTCAGGCCACCTGGAACTAAGACTTGGTATTTTTGAATCCAGACTGTTTATTTAAGTGACAATCAGTATTTATCAATCTAAAAACAGATTCAGATGTGCTAAATTCAACTTAAAATGAAAGCAGATTATGACCACCACTTCCATTTGAATTTATCAAATATCTAAGAATTAGATATGCCTTCATAATTCTGGACATCAGAGCCATTAGCTATACATGCCCATTACTCCTCCTGCAGAATTTCATTACTAGAAAGCACACCAACAACCATTTTAATTCACAAGTGATGGGACAATCTTGGCAGGCATTCCTCTCCTCTTCCCGCACACCAAGGAGGCATTATTTCCCACAGCTGCCCAAAAGAGACTGTTAACAGATGTTACTAAGGTCAACCACCAAATCCTTAAAAATGCTACATTGGGAAACGGCCCAGGAAGACAAAGAAAACACACACCTTAGTTTATGAATAAAGAAGCTACCAACAACAACCAGCAAGCATTTTAATGTCAGTCCACAAGTAACAGACAGTGACCCAAGAGGAAGCTGTATTACCTTTGAAAGAAGGGAAATATGAATCTTCTTCAGTATGTTATCCATTTCACGGAGTTTTGGTCCCACTAATGGGCTGTTTGGCCCAGTCATATGGCCAATATGGTCCAAGCCCAGGTAATGTAGTATTAGGAGATCCCAGTCTTCTCTCTTTAGCACTCTATCCAAATGTCTGGTAACATTATCATCAACCTCAAAGAAAAGGAAAAAAACTGTAAGGTAAAAAAATCCCTCTTGCAAAAAGCACAGAAAGATTAACTACACTATCCATGAAAATTCCATAGAAGTTTATGAGATTACAGTCACTCGCAATGTAAATAAGAAAAGAAGAAATTGATTCGTTCAATGTCAGGTAGTCAAATATATTTGTCTTACAAAATAGATTCTTCACCCCATTTATCCTTTTCTGGAAAGGATGCACCAGATTACAAAGAGACAAGGCAAATGGGTTGCCAAGCTTCTACAGAAACTTTAAAAAACTGTTCCAAGGACTCTTCAGTCACTCTCACACTTCACGCTCCAGATTATCACTATGACAAGTACAACAAAAAGTCTCAGTTTAGTAATGGGAAGCTCAGGGGTACAACCCCTGATCTTTCAACTCCATTTTTGCAAGTGTGTAAACACAAGAAGGTTGCACAGTAAAAGAACTGACAAAATACGTGAGAAAGAAAAACTATTTGAAAAGTGCTATCTGGGGCCTAACTCACTTGTTCTACTTAGGTTGACAACACATTTTCAGTTGCATATATTCTCTTCAGTTATTAAAAATCCCTACAATATTTCCCACGTGATAGTACTTTGATGAGTCCATATATAACTACAAAAAAACTGTAAAAAGCTGTGTGTTTATTAATAGACTATACTAAGACTGCATAAGGACTGCATAAAGAGCTTGAGAGCCACATAACCACAGATCCAGTAGAATATTTGTACTTTTTACTCCAGGTTGAAGCTTTTGCAAGTCTTATCAGCATAACCAATTAAATATGTCTTCCAATTCACATTAGACCTTTCTAACTCCCTTAAATAATAAAATACTTCAGTCAATAGCAGCAGATCAATCAAGCTTGAGGTTTTACAAATTATAAAGGTTCAAAAATGAAGTAAATTTGCCAAAGCATTTGCTCTTCTAATATGCTCAGAGTAAGAATTTTCATAATTTGTTTCACTTACTTTCTATGCTCCCTCTTTGACAACAAAGAAACACTGCTCCCATGGCAATTACAAAAGTGATGCAACACTGTAAAAGTATACCTCTAAGAGACCAAGCTAATATATTAATGGACCTCTTAAAGATTGTACTAACCAAAAATATCTGATAGTAAACTGAAAATGTTGATAACAGAATTTTTCAACAAAGCAACTAGTCTAACTTCCAGCCATAATAATTTTTGTGAGAAAATGGCATGCTTAGGAAAGTTACAGAGTGATAAATTGATGATTACTGTATCATCCCAACACTTTTTGCAGCATATGCATGAGAGACTGAAATGCTTAGCTTTAGAGAGCCCATACCAAAAAGACATACCAATACAATTTCTACTTAATTACCAGGTGAGTATTTCAGAACAAGGGTAGGTTTACTCACTCCTTCGCAGAAACTGACACTGTTTGTTTGTACTCACTTTATTTAACTCGGGATCATACAAAGCTTCTCACCTCTGTGAAGTCTGACACAAAAAATGATGTTGTTCCATCATATTCCACAAAGTGCTTTGGGAACAATTTGACCCAAGTATCATCACCATAAAATATTATTCTTTTCCCAGCTGTTTTTGCCTGCCATATCAGATTGTCATCCAACAGAGCTGGAGAATTGAGGTTCACAACAACATCAATGAAACCAGGTATGCTACCTGTCATCAAAGCCTAATGAAAGAAGAAAAGAGACACATTAAACAAGAAACTTTCAGTGCTCAGAAGACAGTAGCAATGTAAATGGAAGGAAGCAATAAGCCAGATGGCAGACAAATTATATTTATGGTAAGGAAACATAAAAAAGTGAAAGAACACAAGCTGTCTTGCCACATAACCTCATCTGCCACAACACAGTGCTAGTTGATGTCAGAGATAACTGCTTTACAGAAGGTAAAAATATTACTGTCTAAATTAATGGCCAGAAAAAAAGACTTTCTATGACAGTTGATGTTTGTTTCATTTACTGGTCATTAAACCATCAAAAGACAATTTAGGTGTAAGTAAACTGACTCAATTATTAACAACAACAGTACCTTCAAAACAGTGAGCAAGAAACTTGTAGAAAAAGCAATTAAGTCCACCTATAAAGAGCTACCAGACTGTCTCCCCCTCACTCTCTCACTCACCTGCTAGTTGACCTACCAATGATCACTCCCTCAGCTTCTTCAGTGCAGAGGTGTTACTCAGACCTACCACTGACAAGCCTGGATGATCAAGTATTTTGATGACACCATCACAATTCATCTTTTAGCTACCTGGAACTTGGCAGAATTTCCTTTTTAAGCTCTTCAGAAACATCCCTATTGACTGACAAAACAATTTCATACTAAATTGGGTTTACTCTTGGAAGTTACAAGAACACAGAGAAATACAATAAAAATGTTCCTATATAGAAGACAACTGGAAAACTGGACAACTAAGAAACTACCAGCTTCCCATGATTACAAATAAAAAGGCTATTTTAATCATTTAAGCCTGCACTAGGGCCTTATCTGTCCTTAACCTCTTCCTCATGGCGAATCAGGACTCTATAGCAAAGAGACATTCAGCCATAGATTGCACTAACACCACAAACATCCTTTATGCCAACTCAAAGCACATGAAACAACTCACGCTCAAAAAGCTCCTCCAGTGAAACAACAGAAAAAATCCCACTTACCTTAATTCGAGGCATAGTCACAGTGGGTGGCTTGGCTTCAGCAATGAAACTGTAGGAAGTCCCTTTTTCAACAACTTGAGTAGTATAGGGCATGAACTGTTTACCTTTGGATCCAAACACAAAGTCATCTCTCAAAGCATCTATCAGCACAATGACAACCTTTTTGAAGAGCGGTGGAGGAATCTTGGTCCAGTTAGAAACCATTCCTAAGCAACAAAAACAGAGCATATAAAAGTCATCAACAGATTTTATCAAAGACTGGACAGAAGCTAAAGGACAACTTCACAACATAAATGAGTGCTTTCAACTTCTTTATTAATTCTACACCCAGAAATGAAAGGCTGCAAACAGAAAACCAGAGAAGTAATCTGAGGAAGATGAGTTTTCAAGCCATCCAGCAGAAGAACAACACAACAACTCCAACACCTCCTCTAGGAAGTAAACAAGATGTGAATGGAATGTGTGACTTGAAATTGGGAAAAGTAAGGAGAAGCTTTGAAATGGAAAGTGTTTAAGGTAATAAACAGGGATGGCTGTTACCTTCTCTCTTTTTACTTCAGTAAAGCTGAACTAATTGTATCTGACAGACAATTTATGTTAGAAAAAAGACACAGCATTCACCTGTGCCAATACCCAATTTTGTACATCACAACATAAACAATGCCTCTTTATGAAATCTCACCATAAGGTAACAGGAAGTTTACAAAGAAAGAGACTATTTCACTGACACTTATATGAAATAGATTTCTGCACATTCAATCCCTCCAAGGTAGAAGAATGTATGACAGGCTAGTTTAATCATGGCAGCTGCAGGGCCAAAATCCAGTTCCAGAATTCCCTGAGCAGAACATATAGGTGGGTACAGAAAAACGCTGCTGTGCATCAAGTAGCAGGCAATGCCGTGCCTTCAAGCCCACCTCTTTCTCTTGCACGGACTTTATTCTGGCCACAGCAAGTCCTCATGTGCATTGAACTGGTCCACATTGGTGGCACTCAGGCCTTACAGCAGCATTTTTGCCCCAACCTCTACAGGTATCATTTCTCTATCACAAGAAAACACAGAAGGGCGAAATGGAAGCAGAATGTATCCTACTCACAGCCCTCTACCCAGACACCACCGTGTTGAATTGACTTCTCAGTACATGCATTATGTAAAGTTACGGGTTTTACAGTCCTTTAGAGTAAAGTTTTTTTCTGCGTAAGTGGTTGGTAATTTGGAAAGGTTGCAGATAATGGAGTGTCTAACATAACAACATCAAAAACAAGCTCAGAAATTGTATTTTGGGCTACATAAGATAAGCATCAACAAACTGATATTCACAGACTAGTCACTGCTAGTGATTTTTCCAGATCAGGAAATGTGGGAGGAGGGCACAGCAGGGAGAAGAAGGAAATCTCAACAACAACAAAATGCTAACTGCAAGCAATCCTAATTAAACTGATAATTTTGTTTTTCCAAGACTTGAATTACCAACTTAACAGGCCTGCTTTGGCTCTCCATGAAGAACAAGAAGGCATCATTGGATGTTCTGTTAGTTCCATCTTTGCCCTATCCTCTTGCTTAGTGAAAGAAAGTTTGCTGGACACCAAAAAATGTTGAGATCACAAACATATATACCCTACTCCTAACTTCCTCCTGCAGTGTGATTTACCAGAAAGTCAAAGTGCTGAGAAGGTCAGCAAGAAGGTAAATTTGGAGTCATTTACACACCATTTGAAAATACCTACTGTAAGATAGTTAAAGCAACACATTGTCCGAGTCTTGCCATGCAGCATGATCATTTATCTCTGCCAGCGTTACTTAAAATGAACCTGAACTTCTGTGAAGAAAACCACAGGCTCTCTACCAAGAACTTAGTACAATAATGTGCTGCAAGCATTCAGTATCACAGCCTTCTCACAGCCAAGACAGCACGCACTCTATGGCAGTCAGGACTCAAACATTCAGGAGTTACAGAGGCACTGGAACATATTCTTTTCTGAATAGGTCTAAAGTAGGTTGAAAGCCTTCTGCATCATGGTTTAGTAAGCAATACCCTGCCTTTAGACCTTATCATCCAGACATCATTCTGCAAGCACATTGCAATGAACAACTACAGAAAGTAAGTACTCTACTGTCACTCCATTTTTGCCTACTACATCTAGGCTTGCTTATGGCAGGCCTAAATTTAAACTGCTTGTGAAGCCATGTGGTGCACACTTCCACTCTTCAACACAAACCAGTCTTTCAAAACAAAATTGTCTGACACCTCCTTCCCACCTAGTCACCTTCTACATTAGTGTCCTGCTAATAATCACATGTGAATGCAATATTTCACTCACGGCAGCCTATCAAATATCTGTGACAGTCTTGGTAAACTCCAGCTAAAAATCAACCTGCCTTTCAGCAGAAACCACTCAGTCTGCTACCAGATTAGATTCTTTCAGTGTTCCTGCCTAACCAATAGCAGCACATCACACTCTAAATCACACAACCTTCTGTTCTCTCCACTGCGTCTCACAATTTGGCATAACATCACACACTTCAGAAGAATTAACAGTAAATATCAGGCAGCTAAAGACCCAGTTTGGCAGTTACAGTCCTGGTCCACAAAGCTAACCATAAGTAGGTATCCCAATCAAGAGCTTCGTATGAGCAAAATACTACTTGATCCAGCTGCCAAGTGACCCTGAAGTTTCATTCCACAAGCTCCAAACCGGTGAAAAACCAAGTCCCTCAAGTACAGAGTCCTCTTCACATTACTTTAATTCAATCTGTGAACGAACATATAAGACAACTACGTTACTAGCACATCCTCTACTGACTCCTTAAAAACATTCTTGAAAATTCTGGTTTCACATATTCAGCTCTGGAACACAGCAGTACATGTAAAGACAGTGATTTCACAAGAAACGATGATGGACGACAATACTGTGCATATTGCAACCTGCACTACTATAGTTGCTTTGTCACTACTTAAGTGTTAAAAGTCTCACTGAGGTGACATTAAGACGCTCACATGCCACAGAAAAAAGTAATCTCGAGCACAGCATAGCCAGCGAATTCCTATTATCACAGGAAGCGTGTGAGACGTTTCAGCTGACGCGGTATCATTTAATGCAAACAACTTGCCATTGAACAGGACCGGGTATCATGGCTCCATCAGAATCAGAGAAAGGGAAACAAAACGACTGGAAAGCACACCCTTCAAAAAAGTGACAGCTGAGGCCTGAAGCTTTTCGACTGGGAGCAGATACTCCTGCCTGTGATCCGCAACTACGTGAAAACCAGTTAAGTTTTAAACTACTCTGGAAACTGGTCTGGAAACACGAGGGCGCTACAGGAAGATATTCCGCGACATCGAGCGACGGCAGCTCCTCGCGTTACCTGGGCCGGGCGGGGCCGGCTCGGCGGGAGGATCCGCGCGGGCCTCTCTGCGGGGCACGGACCTGACGGGCACCGGGAAGAAGCCGCGGAGGAACAGCGCGACGCCCAAGGCCTGCACGAGGAGGCAGGAGGAGGCGAACACTCCCGAGCGCAGCCGCATCCTNGCCTCTGGACCCGCCTCCCTGCTCCGGACCCGCCTGTGGACCCGCCTCCATGCTCCCGACTCGCCTCCCAGACCCGCCTCCGGACTCGCATCCCTCCTCCTGACCCGCCTCAAGGGCCCGCGTCCCGTTGCGCATGCCAACATCCCAGCTCCTGCTTGCCACTTCCCTATCCCGGCCTGGCGTCCCACACCTGCGACCCAATTCCGCATTGTACCCATCACTCCGCGTCCCAACCTCTCATCCCATCCCGCATTCCTGGGCGTTAGGGGAAAGGAGGTTTGATGGATTGTTGCAGCAAAGAGTGCTTGGCAGGTGAGGAAGGAGTCCTGGACACATGCTGTTGCAGGTGTTTGGCAAGCAGAATCTTTCCCCACGCAAACACACACCTCTTATTAAAACTGGATAGTGATATCTTTTAGTCTTTGCATTGGAGTGGAAATGGACTGTAGCAGGCAGATCGTGGCAGAGGAATGAGGAGAAGTAAGTTTTAAAACTTAATTTTTCTGAAAAAGGAAACCAAAGATACTCTGAAAAGTGAAGCAGAATTTATACTGGTCTCACTATACATAGTGAAATAGGAAGATAGTCTCAAAATTAAGTTCTCCCAATGAAAATTACTCCTCATTCCTGTCCAGGCAGTTTTTGTATGGCCCGCCACTGTGCTGGAAAGATGTGGCACACGTTTCTGCAGTGTACACAAGTCCTTGGCTTTGCCTGTGAGCGACACATTTTCCCTGACCCCACAGGCAGAGCACCCTGCCAGCTGCACTTCCACTTACACTTGGAGGTGTCTCCTTGTGATCACTCAGGACACAGATGCACTGCCACAGTCTGCTGCTGGCATGGCACCTGTGCGCAGCCACCACCCACAGCTGTGTGCATGTGCTCCTGTGTGACCCTGCAAGAACCATGTGAGCAGACTCCAGAGCGGTTTTCCCGCTGAGTCTTTTCCCTCAGCACAAAGCGTGATCTGTTTTGTGTAAACAGAGGACAAATGTGTTGCACTGTGCTTTGAAAAATGTTTTCCTGCTACAGTTGGTCAGTATGTGGTTTCACTGGCCAGCTGTTAATTCTGGACTTTGCAACACCTGCCACGAGGCAAAGTTGCTGTGATGTGAGAAGCATGTGTGAGTGGGTTCAGGATAAAAGCTTTGCATCTGCCCTTTCCTGGAGCGTTCAAATACAGAGAAAAAAAATCAAGGAGCCTGAGTCCTGCGGATTCATGCTCTTTACATCTGAGCATCCCTGAGCACTGTGCTACCTTTAGTCTACCTAAGTGCTTTTTCTGTCCACTTTCACCATTTCATGCTTCTACTGAGAATACTACTAGCATTTTCATTTCTTAATATGATCCAAAATCATTATTTTTAAAAGAAATTGCATTTTTGCAGATACTGTTCCCTTGTTTCTTTGCAGGAGCATGACTCTGAAGGCCCATGAAAGTTAGTATTCAGTAATTAATTTCAGCTGATTATAAGCAGCGCAATGAAATTCAGAAAAAACATGCAAGGAACGTTGCTTGAATCAGTAGGAAATGGCAAAAGGCAACTTTGGGCCATTGTATTCAAACTTTAAAATGGCTTTAGGTAATGTGCCTTAAAGTTACATTATTTATATGTCCAAGAAATGCTATATTTGTTGATTTTATGGGTGTTTTTCCTCTCCTTTATACCTTGAACTAGTGAGACTCTCGAAGCAGAAACTAGGAAAGGTTGTCTAACAAATACAAAGCAACTTAATGTAGGCAATGTTTATGCATCACAAAACAGCATCTCAGAAATGTCTGTCTTCCTTTTATTTCAAGCTTTCCTTTTCAGTAAGTGCAAATTCCCCAAACTGCATCTTTCTCCCATCATTCAAACCTTCAAATTCCCACATAAGATCAGAATTTCTGTGCTCAGGCAAAAGGATTTCTCCACAGACATAAAAACAGTATCTAGCATGTGATTCACACTCCCTGGAAGCTATCACTGAGTATTTACTGGGTACCATCACCATTTGGCAAGTTCTTGCAGCAACATGCTTTCAAGTCCATTACTGTAGCACTTAACTGCAGGGGTCAAATACAGGAAGAATCCTGAGCGTTGTACAAGACTTTAAATCTGACTGTCTGTGACTCTACAAGCATGTTACAACGTAATATATTGACAATCACTGCTGTGCACTGCTGTGACCGTTTTACAAGCTCTTGGGTATAACCTCCTCTGTTGTGGATAACACATTTATGCCTTGAGAGCTGGTGATTTCATGAGCATTCAGAGGAGGTGTTTGTGTGCTTCCCAGTTTGCAAGCACACAATCAGTGTTGCATGTGTCTCTGTGTCAAGGAGTACTGGCTCACTTAAACAGCCTTTGGAAGGTTAAAGGTTCATGTTGCAGTGTCAGGAAAGGTGCAGTATAGTGCAGTTCATGTGATTCAGAAGGCTTTTTTTTTCATCAGAACCAGCAAGCATTTTAGAGCACAGCACAACCCATCCCTGTGGGAGATGAATTTGCATCTCTCCCTACGGGAGAGCACATTGCAACTGCTGCTGTTGTGAAGAGCCGCTCAAGCAAACATACATCTCTGTGTGTCGAGGAAGAACAAGGAATTTAGTGCTCTGTGCAACGTCCTCTCTAGAGGCATTTCCCCAAATCTGCTGAGAAATCAGCAGACCAAAACCCAAGCACCCCTTGTCTTCAACAGGCATATATACCACTGGTTCTGCTAAACCAGTAGGAGCACATTTTGGTGAGTGCCTTTGCAACCAGCATTTAATGCAGCCAGGTTATATTGTAAGTCACTCTGGCATCCCTCGGGCTTTTCTTTACTGAGGTAACTAGTAAAAAGCAGGCTAAATAAAAATTTGGTATGCCCCATGAGGGAGGAGAACACCCCTTTCCAAGAGTCTCAGTGTCCTCTGCCAGCACTTAATGAAACACTGCCCATTAGTCAGCACTCAGCATATCTGCTTCCCCAGCTGCTTTTCTCCTGATTCCTTCACTTCTTATGTTTCACAGTTTGGCTAGAAAAACAGGCCCTATCTTCCCTCCTTTGCTTTCAAATACAGACAATATGCAGTCAGTTTTCTCAGGTTTTTTTTCCACTTTCCCATTCTCTTACTTAGCTTCATTTTGACTAATTCCCTGTAGTTTTGCTCTCAGGCCTGTTTACATGCTGCTGATAAGTTCTGAGTATCTGCAGCTCACCTCCTTGCTTTTTGAACTGCCTCAGTTATTCTCCCTCTCTGGGCCTAATTTAACTGGATTTCATGTCTGAATATGTGGTTTATGTGAAACCTGCACACTTCTTCTGACACTGACAATGTCAGATATGTGAACACCTCATGCCAATAGTTTAAACAAGCATCTCTCTTTTCTAATCAGTGATATCTCTTAAACTTGTCCCTAATACATTTAATATTGTATTGGGGAGCACACAAGTGGAGCAGTAATATGGACAGTGGCAAAATTGACATGTGTAAGTAAAAGCAATCATTTTTACACACAAGGGGTGTGAGGAAGAATTAATTCAAAACTGAGTGAAGCTGTAATAAAAAATGAGACTTCCCAAGGTGATCTGACATTCTGAAAGCACTGTGATGTAGTTAGAAATTCAGAAGGACACAGTAATTTTTTCTCTCCTATCATTTCTCCATTCTTCAGTACATGGCAATTTGAATATATGTCAGGTCTCTGCTGTATTTAAGCCACAGTAAAACATCAGAAAAGGTTATAAAAGACTGTCTGCTGAAGTGTGACTCTCCCTCCTCCATTCTGGTGCACTGCAAAGCCTCCAGAGATTTGTAGTTGCTGAGGCAAAAGCCAAAGCAGAAGCTCTGCATTGTAAACCCAGCTTCTGAAATCTGAGACTGAACAGGAATTTCTTCACATAGAAAAAAAAATGTTAGGAAATAATAAAATAGCTTTATGTGCATCAAATAAGTGATTGTCTGTCTTTGTGTACACACACACGTGCACACATGCACAGAAGTCTGCCTTCAGATTTAGCTATTTTGGAAACCCTGCTTGCAGAGTTTATGGGATTTGAGATTGAGGCAACCAGGGATCACTGAAGAAGATAACCTCTGATAACCCCTCAGCTGGTGAGCTGTAGTGAGCCAAAGCCAGGCTTGTTTCTGTAGGCTGCAGACTTGTTACTTGCTGCAGTATGAGATTACTTGCATTTGAAGGGGAAGCAAATCTGCAGAGCAAAAACTAATTGAGGAAAGAAGCTGCTTGTTAGTTTCCTCCAGAGCCTTGCGCTCAAAGCTTACATGGTTTAGTAGTGACATTTGCATCCCTCTTTCTCTACAGAGATGTACCTAGTCATTCCTGCTTAAGAAAGCCCTGGCTTTAGGGCTGCATTTGTGCACTCACCCAGGCTGGTTCTCTTAGAGCTGCATAAAATGGGGTCACTGAGCACAAACTCCATACGTGCTGCCGATTAGAACAGATCGTGGGATGCTAACCCAAAGAAAGTTTTTCATTCGGTCTAAATGAACTGGTTAAAACATGAATGAAAAAGAGTAAAACCTCAAGGAAAACTTCCAAAACCACTTAAGTAGATGGACTGATTCTGGTAGTATAAGTGTCTGAAATTCGACCCAAATGTCAGCAGACTCCACAAATTAGGGTAATGCCAGTTACTAGCCTTCAGAGCAGGCACTGAGAGAAAGAACCGAATCAGGGCTCCGCTGAAGCAACATTTTTCATGACACATGAAAACTAACCATAATCTGCCCTCCCTACAATTTTACCCACTTATCTTGCTGTCCCCTCCTTTAATCCCATTTTATCTGCTTTTTCTTCCTAAAGTAAAAGCTTTTGCAGTCATGCTTTATGTTTGACAGTCTCTCTCCTGCTCTTCCTGACAGCCTTAGCTATTTTTTAGAGGTAATGAACAGGGAACCCAGTGATACTAAGTTTTTCCAGATTTAATGAGGACTGGAAACAGCAAACAGACATTGTCAACACCCTTACCAAGGAAACTGCCTGTTATGTAAGCTAACTGCTTATCAGGTGCCAAAGCATCCCATCCAGAAACATGTGCAAAACAACCAAATGTTTGCATCTTGGTTACCAGGGATTTCAGCAACTCCTCCCTGCAACAGCGAGAAACTGGACTGCTCCCCTTTCTGCTTAGCTGCTGCTGCTCCATGACATTAGTACATTATACTCAGCATGCAGGTGATGCCTTCAACTCCCTCCAGTACTCCATGCTTGCCTGATCTGCCTATTGCTATAGGACTTTCTGTAGTCACATGGTCTTTGTCCTACTGAGAATTTCTCATGCTGCAGAAATCCTCTCTTCCCGTATCCCTATGAGCAATGGTGATAAACAATTACCACGATGAAGTAGGAAATGTAGCTACATTCTTCAATGACATATGACTTTACTAAAATAATCTTCCTAAAATAGCCTGGTAAAGCACTTTTTTTATCTTCATACTTGCCTCACATCTTTCTCTTCTCTAAGCTCAAGCCCTCTTTTTAAATTGATTCACCTGCAGGTGCCAGATATTTAATGGCACTGCCTCTATTTATTTTAGGTCTAGGTAATTTTTACTAGCTAAACGCTACATTGTGTTAAAAAATACCAATGTGTAATGTAAACACTTCTTGTTTCAGAAACCAGCTTCTTCTCTGACAGCGCTTACTGCACTTGTTTCCAGGAGAGAGGTCTTCATGTGTTGCTTTTCACTGCAGGGAATTGCCATGCTGTACCAAGACAGCATCATAAGTCTACTCATCTTAATGCTCAGACGCTCTTCAACTGTCTGAGCTAAGAAAGCAGAGACTGAGGAAGGCTGGCAGGCACTGAGATTGCAGGCTGTTGGTGTACTTGCTAACTGAAGTGTGCACTTTGTCAAATTTCACACTGAATAGCCAAGTCATCGCCAAGGGAGAAGTTGAAACTATACAAGGGGCCTTAATAAGATGTGTTAGTGGCTGCAGGGAGGTCAGGGAAACGAGAAACTGTCATCTGGTAAATTAACCAAAGCAAAAGTGTTTGTGAAGGGGGAGAAACAGCAACTTAGCTGTCTTTAGTCACCTAGGGTAATTAATCAGCATCATCAAGCTCTGGCATCAGTAAATTCTGAAAAAGGTTTTCAAGTGTTTATAGTTTCAGGATAAATTTCTTCCAGTGCTGTGTACCTAGAATTTCTTGCTCTGATAGCTTTGTCACAGAGTAACAGCTTGCCATGCAGATGTACCGATTTCCTCCCCTGTGGGAAAAGTCTAGCTGCCCCTTTGTGGGCCAGAGTCATCACACCTGAGCCCTCTCTTCTCCACTCCCTGAATCAACTAGCTCTCCAAGACCATTGGTTTTGGGGTTTTCCCATCTTGCTTCTGCAATGGCAGAGTGGTATGTTTTCCATGGGGGGAAGCTGTCACCCGTTGCCCACGCTGTGAAGGAGCACAGGTGATCAGAGTGGACTTAACCTTGCCAGAATGGTTCCAGGTGGCCAAGCCTGGTGCTGTCACCCAGTGGAAGTAAAATCCTGAGACAGACTATCTGCAGTACCACATTTCATTTACCTGTCCCTGTGTTCACATCTGACCACTACAGCCAGGCCAAGAAAACAGTGCCAGGCAGAAAAACGAAACCATCTAGGTTTTCTAGAGTTTCATTTCTTTATACAGCTGGACCTCTTGCTCCCCTGCCTATTAATTGAGCCAATTATGATGTCTCATGGATTCCTAAGGTCTAATAAGACAGAAGTTTGCTTTAGTGCTTCTCTTGTTCCAACTGCAGGCTCCTTCCTTGTTGTGCAGTGCCAACTCACACAGCCAGGTGAGGTATTTCTACCTCTAATTCTGCTTTGTGCAAAGGAGGGAGCAGTGTGGTAGCCCACAAAAGGTTGGCCCACCAATCATCAGAACTTTACACCATTTCTACATTTTAACAAACAAAGCATCAGCATTCATTGCTTAGAGATCACATGACTTTCATTAATTAGTACTCAACCCCTTATTTGCCATGCTAATTACTCTGTAGGTGCTGTTCTTCCCTCTGTCTGACTCTGGGTCTGTTTGGAGTAGGTGGTCACTCAGTTGGTGGTGCACTGCTGGAATTCTCTCTCCCCCAGTTACTGCCCAGTCCTGACCTTACTCCAGATAGCCCATTCATCTTGGGATTGTCTTCCTTTTTCCTTGAAACAAACACTAGCCAAGCATATAATGCTCACAATGCAATTGTTTAATCATAACTGTCTAGCTATGTCTACTGATTGACAACAACAGAAAAATTGCAAAGTTGGCTTCAGATCTTGAGAGGCTCAAATCTTGAGGGGCTCGATATCACTTCCAGCCTTTCATAGGTCCTCTCTACCTTACTCTGACACCTGTCTCCTCAAGTCATGCAACATTACTGCCTCTCTGCATGTTTCTTTGTACTTGATAAGAGGAATAAAATGTTAGGATGGACTGAAAGTGATGCATAGAGACATTATAAGCCTATAAATCCTATTTGTAAAGGAAATCAGCCAAGAACTTCTTACATCTGATTGCAGACTGTTAACTTTATCTGCACAAGTAAACTGAAAACATTCCTTGTCTGAGCTCTTTTTTTTTTTTCATTTCAAAACAGCTTCTGGCATATCCATCAAATGAGACAGAGCTTAAAGAGGATATCTCCCTTACTTAGGCTGTTCTCAGTGCCTGTGTTCTCAAAATGGATGTAGATGGAGAATGAGACTTGGGTCTCAGCAACACTGGAATCGGCTGAGCTTTTGGAAGATGTTCAAAGACCACCAGTGCTCCTGACAGTAGGAAAAGAAAAAAAATAGTAGTTTTGTGTCCATTTTAATGAATTTTTAAAGCTTTCAGAGAGCACAAGAGTTACTATAACCGAGAATCAAAACCTGTCAAGATGGTGAGATTTCTGTTCAACTCTTACTAAGAAAGCTTTTCCATTCCTTGAATCCCTGTATTATTAGGACAGGTATCTGACTATCCTCTTCCATTGAAGTATGAGTCTTCCTTACACACTCCATTTTAAACTGCAGCAGACTCTACAGTGAGTGTAATTATCAACATAGGCAGAACAACAAAACCCCACAATGTAATAGTTACCACAGCAGGTCAAGACTTTTTTGGTGTTTTTTCCCCCTCTGGTTGGTTTTTGGAGGGTTGTGTTTTTTTTCTATTATTTTACTTATAACAGTGATTAAGCTCAATCTCCAAAACTCTACAGGAAGAATGAACTATGAAAAATCACCTCTTTTTTTTTTCAAGCAAAATGGCACAGGGAAATAGATGAAGGGGCAACAGCTCATCATTTTTGTATCATCGTACATACTTGACTTCCTTAAACCTGTCACACTCCATATTGTTGTTATTTGAGCTTCTTAGGTTGTTCCCAGAAGATGAATTACAATTGCTAGGAAAGTGTGAATTTACACCCTCAGCATATTGAGGATCCCTTGTTCACATGCCAGAACTTCAAGCCATCCAGCTTAGCTCCTCTCACTCCCAGCAGGTTTTTCATCCCACTGCACTGGTAACTTTGTAGGGACCATTGTCACCACACTTTGGCCCCTTTTGGTAGTGCTGCACCCACCAAGGTTATAGTTTGTCCCACTGGGCCTCATTTCAATATTGCGAGTGACCAACACTACCCACAATGTTTGTAGAAGGCCTCAGTAGGTCCTGAGTGACCCTGAAAGTAACTTTGCTGGCAATGGCCATGGTATATCTGAACAGCTTCTCCCAGCTGTGCCCCACCAATTCTCTGATCATTTTGTAACTGGCATACTGGCATGCTGTCGTGCATTTTGTTTCTCCTGCACAACCTCTGATGTATTTCCAGCTGAACACAAAGATTCTAGCTGCTGGTTCTCAAGACAGTAATCTTATCATTTTGGGTTACTGAAGCTCATGTTGTATCACTGCTCTCATCACCTTGAATAATCCAGTTCTAATTCTTGTGCCAAAAATCACTAGTAAAAATGTAAACAAGTTACCATACACAGGACAGCACAGATCAGTCCTGTCTCTGAACGGGCTATTGCAGTCAGCACCTTCATTCCTCAGAATCCTGAGCTGGGTACTGTCTTAGGTTGCAATGCAAGATGTAACCAAAAGCATGTGTTCTATTACCATCTGTTAAAACCAGGTGGAGCAGTGCTCTTCATCTCTTCCATGGCCCATCCTCCCTCTGGGAGATCTCTGGGGCATAACTGCTGTTAATGGGCCACTGAGTGTCACTGCACGACTGATAAAATTATGTCATCCCACTGTGAGATGATCCACCCAGTGGCAGGAGCCCAGCATTCCTACCTGGATAAAATCTGAGATTCAGAACACTAGGGTAGCCTTTTTCCACTGGATTCCCAAAGGAAGACCAGACCTATCTCACCACCACTGGACCTTCTGAGGAAAACTACATCCTTCTACAGGATCATTGCTTCAACAGAACCACATCTGGCACTTCAGGAGCACTTCAGCCACCAATTAATTGGACTGCTACCAACATGCTGACAAACGGGGTGTCAGGTTGTACACTGACTCTGTCAGTGTTTTCTTTTTGTTTGTTTGGGGGTTTTTGTACTAATACATTTTTATTTTAATTTTCCTAGTAAAGAACTGTTTTCATATTCCTATATCTTTGCCTGAGAGCCCCTTAATTTCAATATTACAATAATTCGGAGGGAGGGAGTTTATATCTTCAAGGGAAGCTCCTGCTTTCCTTGGCAGACACCTGTCTTTCTAAATCTAGACAAGTAGCTATAAATCTGTCTCCCTCATTTTGTTGTGTTAACAGGACTTTACTGAATAGACATATATTTCCTTCTGAAGCTCATAATTTCCCTTTACTAGATGAAGAACTTGGTTCTTTCCACCCAAGAGCAGGTTTCGCTGCCACTATGAGCGGCATCCTTCCCCAACTATTTCTGCCTATTGTGTTACTCTGTTTTTATCTGGTTCTAGGTCCTCTTCCTGAGTACTCAACGCAACAAGAAAAATTATTCTTTGGCTTTTTCTCAAACCATAGCAGTAGCAATCTTAGTAGTAATTAACAGTTTAGAAGTCCCTTATTAGCTTGAAACTCTGTCCGGAGAAAAATGTATCAAAGTCACCTTTGTTTTCTTATAAGTAGTTGAAGTGTGACTTAACAATGGAAGCAGTCATAAAAAAGACATTAAAAATGAAAGAAACATAAACACCCTTGACAGTATAAGTATGGGAATCTGAAGCTGCAAAGAAGGATGTCAGGTTGTAAATACGATGCTTCGGGATATGCCACCTAGCCAAATACAGCAGGGCCTTGCTGTCAGCTTCCTGCTGCCTGCAATATCTGAAGAACATTCGAAGGTGAGAGAGGAGTTCTACCATGACAGAAAGGGGCTCCTGGACAGCAGAGAACTGTGGAACACTGACATTCAAAAAAAAATGAAGCCATTTCTGTTGGGGAGACTCTAAAAACAAGAAGAAATAAATAATCCTGTCACCAAGCCATGGCTCCTAGGAAGCAGTCCTTTCCTTCTGTATGGAGATAATCTGTAGCGTTTCTTCAAAGACTACATTGCATATGAACTAAAAAAATAAAAACAAAAACGAAGCAGACAAGAAAAATTCACATTAAATGGCCAAACAGTGCCACCTGGGGACTACTCTTATAAGAATAGCATGAACACAAGACAGTAAAGGTAATGAAGGACCCTCTTTTTCACTCAGAATGAGCAGAACTTTATTCTGTGGGAAGCTTTGATTATTTGCATGGGGCCAGTCTTGGGGTCAGGCACTGAGTGGCACAAAATTCTCTGTTAAAAGTCAGGACTGGTCCAGGAAAGGAGCACCAACAGATCTCTAAATTCAAGAGCTGTGGTCAAGCAGCATATTTCTTGTATGTTCTTGATACAAAGAAATTTTTAATCTGAATCTTGTAGGAAATAGGAGACTACATGGAAATCAAGGAAAGGACAATATGATGTAGCACCAATGCCAAAATGCTTTCAGAGCTTCTTGTTTTACTATGCTGTACAACAGAAATATATTTTACAAAGCCTCCAGGGCACAGTGATCCCCCATTTAAAGCAGTTCTTCTCATATGAGTGCCTGAGACTTTGCTTAAGGACTGCAGTAAAATTACAGAATCATTTCATCAGAATTGTTTGGGTTGAAAGAGACAAGAAAGATCATCTAGGTACAGCCCCCCTGCCGTGGCATACAGTGAGCTCTGTCATGTAGCTGTTTGTACAAGCAGTGGGAGTGTGTGGCTTTCCAGGCTGGTGCAGATGATATGAATGGAAGCAGAGATCTCTTGTAAGGACAGCTGTGTCGTTTCAGAATTGGCATCAGGGAAAGGAGGATGCAAGAACAAAGCACCTGGTGCTGCCTTCAGGCAGGCGGATTCAGTCTGGGCTTCTGCAGGAATGCAAGCTTGATGGCTGCCTGGAAAATGCAGGCTTTTCAGCAGAATATAGAAAAACCAGAGAGGGACCAAATCTGCTGATTGGGGTGTTGTGCAAACAAAAATGAAGAGCAGCTGCTTTTAATCCCAAGCTGCATATACAAAAAGGGAAGTAGGAAAGTAGCAAAGTCAATAAATTTTTGCATTTCTTTCAGAGCCTTAGATTTCTTTGAAGGATTACAAATATTATGTTAAGACCTTCAGTTTAAGCTGGATCAAAGAGGAAAGAGGAACTAGAGAATGTGGTCTTCAGTAAGAAGCTGTGGAACTTTTGTTAACTTTTACCCTCAAACTACCTACAAGCCAGGCTAACTCTTGTAAAACCAAAGTAAAAAAAAAAAACAAACAAAAAACAAAACAAAAAAAAAACCAAACAACAAAAAAAACCCAACCAACCAAACAAACAAACAAAAAGAAAACCTGGGCTGTATCAGAAGTCTGTGCAAGGTTTGGCTGTCCATCTGTGGTATTTTAACATTTTCAAGATTTCAAAAGGTTCGGTACACAAGTAGTCCCTTCTGTTATATTTATAGGATTTAAATCACATGCTATTTATTCTATTTATTATTTATAATGCATTCATTTCAATTCACCTGCTGCAATACACAGTTCATTTTTAATACATAATTTCTAATTTCAGTTTCTTTGCAAAGTCTGCTTTCTCTTGACCTAACCCCTGGAAGTGAGTTCTTATCCAGAGACGAGCACCTGGGAAATCTGCTAAAACAACAGTACATGATCTGCATCCTCATGAAACTGCCTGACATTTAGGGTCACCACCATGTTGATGTTAAGCCTGCTGAGACTGGAGTGAGGATAGTAGGCACCAACCTCTCTCCTTCTTAGCTATGCAAGGGAAGCAGAACACCACTAGGGTGGAGTGACCCCCACTTTTGCATCTTCCTGCTCAGTCTGAAGAAATATAAGTGATGTTTTGAACAGCCCTCTGTTGTGGCTACACTCACTGTGGTGCATGGAGATACCATGAACCTTACTGGGGACAGATTTTCGTCAGAACAGGCACTGAACAATTTGCTCTTGAGGAAGCTCATGAGCAGATGAACAGAAATCAAGGCATAGTAAATTAATTCCCTGCAGCTTGCAGCAGTTTCCAGGCAGAGTAGATAGTTCCATAGCACACATGTCATACCAGCACTCAGTAACTCCCCTCAGACTCAGCCAGAGGCCCCATAGTCCTTGGGGAAGTTTCTCTCAGCATCTTCTCTAAGGCACAGCTGTGTGTATGTTCACAGGGGCTCTTAAGCCCATGCTTGAGCCCTCTTGCACTCTCACTGCTCCTCCTTCTTGCACCAGCTCCCTGGACAGTTTGACACCCCTCTCCTCCAGCACAGCGATTCTATATCCCCTGGTTTCTCAAATGAGTGTTGTTTAAAAAGTGTGTTGCCACAGAAAAAACAGATGCTGTACACCAGCTGGCAAAAAATGCTTTTTGCTTGTAGAATTCTTTGCAGGTATACCAGAGGAACTAGATTAACAAGAAAGTTTTAGATTGTCCCCAATATACAAAAAAAAAAAAAAAAATCACCCTCTGTTTTATTCAGTTCTTCAGATACAAAAGAAATATGTATTCAGCTCCTTTAGGAATTAAACTATTGACCTTTCTGAATGACAGAAAGCATAGAAGTAGGGCAGAGAGAGGATGATTATCATATTGTTGAAACAGAAGAACTCCCAACTCTACTAACTGTTAGACCTGACACTACCTGGGAAAAAGGAGGAAGACAGGATGCTGTTGTTAGAGCAGGATGTGTTGGGGGTTGGTTGCACAGATAATCCATGGTGGCAGAGGTTTCTCTGATGTTTCAGATGGCACACACAGGTAAGTCACATCCTTACAATAGTTGTTTGCAAGATGCAGGAAGAAGCATTGACCTGAATTGGCGGGGGCTTCTCCTCAGAAATGTGTGTCTGGTAGAGATGCCCAGGTATATTTTCTTCCAGACACTGGAAGTCCCTGTGATGGTGGCACATTGGGAGGGGAGTACATAGGCTGCTTCCAGCGGACTTTGTCTCAGGGAGTTGCCTCAGCCCCAAGCCAGACAGTGCAGAGCTTCTCACTTTCCCTGGCCCTGCAAAGCCCCTCAAAAGGGCACAAGCAGACCCCCTCATAATTCCTAGCAGGTACACAGGTGCCTCATGACAGCACGCAGGCAAGTGGCTTTCCCAGCCCACTGTGCAGGAGGGGGTGCAGTGGGCAGGACTTGAGGACACCACTTCACCACTTCTGCTAACTGCTTGGCAGTCTTCAATCTTCCATTTAAAGCCAATTTCCTTACCAGGGCCTCTGGAGACAGGAGGGCTCAGTCCTTGCGTGGGTTTCAGGTGGTACAAGAACATCTCTTTTAACTGTGTGGGTGCCCTCACCAATACTTTGGGAGCAGAAAACAGCCCCAGCTGCAGCATTCTGCAGAACCCAGGACACACCAGAGTGCAGCCACCTGTGGAGATGAGGACCATGACATTTTCATTTTGATAATACCCCACATACTGCAAGTGCCTTCCAGGTCTGAACCAGAGCCATTATGGGAGCCATTTCAACTGCAGTGACAAGGCAAGCATTTCCTTTCACAGGCCAAGAACCAGTCATCATTTATTTACCAATGGCTTTTGTTCATTCAACACTGTATTGCTGGTAACCAGACAGCATTAATAAAAGTGACTTCACCTTGTGTTTTGGTTTGGTTTTTGTAAAGTTTCTTTTTGACTTTACTAATACGTCTCCCATGTGAGAAGGCCTAAACTGGCAGTGACAGCAACAAAGATCATCTATTTTCACTGGAAGATTTTACCATTGTACAATTCAAGATGAACTAAAATTATTTTAGAAATTAAGAACTGCTGAAGAATTTTTGTTTCTGCATCCAAAAAAACCTCAGAACCTATGTTTGTACCCAGTGAGGCAACCCAATTCCTTTACCAAAAGTGGTGGGATTTACATAATATTTGTAAGAAACTAGAGTGCCCAGATACATTCTTGCCTGTTTCTGTGCTTCCAGGAAGCAGAGTGCAGTGTTTTCAGCGTAGGAAAAGCTGCTTCCTAGGATTTCTGTGAACACAACTCCCTGACCAAGCTGCAGTCCTGCTAATTTGACAGCAGGTGGGTGTTCACAATAGGGAGCTGCTGTGTCACGCTCAAAGGGGCAGAGCTAAGGCTGAATAAATATTCAGACTCCTCTGTGCCTGGTTTAACAGCTGACTCTTGCTTTGAAAGGAGTTCTCAGAAATACCACATCCCCTAGGGGAGTCCCTCCAGGTAACAGCTGCTGAATGCCAGGGTTCAAAATGCCTGAACCCCTGGTGTCCAGATTCATTGTCAAACAGCTTCTCTCTTTTTGAAAGCTGCTTTGATTAGAATGCAGTGACTCTTGCAGTATCTCATGTGCTAAGTGCTCAAACATCAACAAAAACCAGAGATCTGAGAACAGCTTTTGCACTCCTGGGAGGTTTCTGTGAGTCTGCTGAGGAACCACTGTGTCTCACAGCTCTGCAGTTTGTCCTTATCTCATCTTCTCACTGCCCTCTATTTCCAAGGGAAAAAGAAAACAAAACCAAGGAAAGCTTGTGGTGCAGTCACAAGGGAGAGGTTGTCCAGATCACCAGTAAAGTTGCATTTGGGTTGCAAAAACTGAGGGAATGATGTTCCCGCATCCCAGGGTGCATGCAAAAAGCACTCTGCATTTGGGAGCTGTGGTTCACACACATCTGTGCATTGTAAAAGAGCTGCTTAAGGAAGGATTGGTGGGAGGCCTGTTTCCTAAATGAATATCCATCATTTCTAAGGTCCAGTGGTAGCAATAGCTGAAGGTAACCATCTACCAAGGCATACTTCAGGGCAGGTTTATGTCTCCNTTTATTCCCATCAGAAGAAAGGAGATTTTGTAAGCTACTAAGTAACAAGTGTGAGGGGATGGTGAGGAGTTACAACCTGCATGAGATTATTCTCTTAACAGCTGTGTGCTTATAGCATTGCTTGAAACAACTGAACGTGCCTATGAGCTCTGCCCACTGGGGCTCTCAGTGGTTAATCCACAATGTAGGGATCCAGAGCACAGCTAAAGATTTGACTTTTGGCTTTAGGCTTTTCTTATATGAAGAAAAAAACTATAAGACATTCACCTCAGGGACTATTATGCTACTGGTACAGCTCTAGGCAATCTGAGACCTGCAAACAGGCCTTCACAGCAAGAATCAGAACACCAATTGTGCTCAGTGGGAGTTCAAAGGAAAAGGGCCAAGCTGAAGAGGAACAAACCTCCAGAGAATGTTTGTCAGTACTGCTGTCTGGCTCTCTACTGCCCTCCTTTTGGGAATCCCTTCCCAAGAAGAACGTGGTAGTGTTTGATGGTTTTTGCTCTGCCAGCCTGAGGAAAAACTCTGTGGCAGGATCTAGTTCCTAACAGTGGAGGAGCTAGGTCAGGTGCACCTGAGAGAGAAACATTGCTCTGCAATATTAATTAGCATAATACTAAAAAATTATACCCTGCCTTCCTTTCCAGCTAAGTTGGACTGAGAGGAGGGGTACACAGCTCCCAGTGAACCTCTGTGAAGAGACAGAGGCACTACCCTGTGTCATCCAAGGCCCATCAGCTCCTTCTATGTGTGTGGTGGGGCTCTAAGAGCCACAGCTCCAGTGTAGAGGCTGACAGTGGAGCACTTTGAAGATCAGGCCATGTTGGACAGGCCCCTTTTCCTCACTCTGAGAATATTTAGAAGAAGAGAATTGACTCCCAGATTTGTGAGGTTTCCTTTAGAAGACTTTCACAGTGATGAAGTTGGTTGCCTCACTTTCCCAGCCCCCTCCCCCGTTGTGTTATTTTTGTATGTTCTGTTTATCTGAGAGAGGATTGAGCTGTGAAAGGGAAAGACAAGGACAGCAAAGCAGAGGATCAAGTAACAGGATACTGAGCTATGTAGTCAGGGCTGTCCAAGGACAGCTTCCACACAGCTGTGCACCTGAGCACCACAGCCGAAAAATAAAGCAAACCTGAGCAGAAAAAGAAACCAAACCTTCTTTCTCACATCACATGTGACTGGCTGCAGCCAAGACGGTGAGGTGGAGTGCAGGGAGCACTCAGGATAGACAGATCAAGCATCTCCACACCCATTCCAGACCTGATGGTCTCAATATCTTCCTAATACCAAGTAGTCTTCTAGTGTTATAGTTTTAAATTTCCATTTTCTTGTGGGGGCACATCTGCATGAGTGCACACATGCTTTACACCTCCTCACAAACACATAATCCCTTGGCAGCTTCAAATGCATCTGCAGGGAAGAGGGGAGACCTTTACCGTGTGAGACACTCTTTAGAGATCTCTGGTTATGTTGATCATGTCAAATGTTGCAACCATATAAAATCATTTTGCTCAGGTGTAACTTCAAACTGAAACTCTAAAAACAGGTTTAAAGAAAAACAGCCACTGTTATCAAACTCATCAGGAAAGCTGAAGCACAGAGAGGAGAGATTTGCTTGCATTAACCAGGAACAGAAGTAGACCTGAAGTCAAAACCAGTTAATGAGAGAGGAGAGTGATTAAAAAGTCTTTCTTGGATCAAAATACATGCTGAAGCATTAGCGGCAGCAAGCACCTCTTTAAGTCACGAAATGTTCCTATTTTCATACACAATTAGCCTCACTAGAGCAGTAAGAGCTGCATCGAGTCTCTTAATGTAATCATTGCTTGTGGAAAATTTCCTCTTGCATCTTTGTTACAGTTTCTCCCACAACTTATCTCTCTGAATAGGTGATCATTTCAGTCAGAGTGTGAGGAAACATCTGGGCTCATCTGGCTCAATTAAAGTGCCTTGTTCTAAAAGCATAACCCATCATTTTCTGCTCATCTTGTTGTATTTTCACTTTTGTCTGAAATTAGGACATGCTCAGAAACGCTAATTATTTTATGAATCATCTAACATCAGACTTGATACATCTTTTTCTGTTGTTGCTGTTACATAGAGCCCTTACTCTCAGTTCTTTTGTCCACTGATACCAACGTAAGGCTGTCTGGCTTATCTCATTTCACAGGCACTAAATAAAGCCTTCCTAGCACTGGAACTGGCCATGCGTATGGCAACGTGCTCTGCATTCCCAAGGCATCTGCTCGCCGCCAGAGTGAGCCTGTGCCCTCTGGAGGAGGCAGATCCTGCTGTGCGATGACAGCGGGGTGGTGCTGCCAGCCCTTCCCTTCCCACTGAAAGGCGCAGCGACTCAGGGCTTGGCATCGTTTGCAGCCCAACAAGCCTTTCACCCAGACACGCACCAGGGCTCCTAAGGACACACATAAAACCTGTTCTGGGGCCACGCACACGCAGCGCTCACTGCTGGGCACAAACCCTACGACCTCCAGCCCAGCATCAGGGCAGCTCTGCAGCAAAGGGTGAGGAGCCTTAAAAGGTGTCGTGCCCCGCAGCTCAGCACGGCTGCCACAGGCAGGGCAGCAGGAGGGAAGCCTGTGGGAAGTGCCTGTCCCTCAGTGGTACCAAGGGAAAGCCAGGCGGAGCACCAGGGGCTCTTCTGCTGTTGTATGACAGAGAGGTGGGTCTGCTGCAGAAAGGTGTGTAGAAGACTTGAGAAGCACAACTTTGGACTGTAAGGGGAACATTGTGTCCCTTGCCTTTTAGCTGCTGTGACAGGAAGAAGAGCAGGGGCAGGCCTCTCAAGACATTTGGGACAGGATTTACAGGACATGCAACAGCAGGCAGGTTCCTCTTGTCTCCTGCCCAAGTTTGAGGTATATCAGGGGGGAAACAGCAGGAGAGTATAGGCTGAAGGCACCTAGTTCCTTTCATTCAGCTCATTATCCACGGTACAAAAGGGCTCGTCACCATGACACCAGTCCCTGGAGAGAAGGGCAGGTTCCTTCCGTGATGCTGAACTATTGGACCTGCGTTTTCATGGTCAGCTGTTCCAATGTTTCAGGCTCACAATATCACTGACTCTGTATAAAGTGTTCCAGAAACCCCAGGATATGATAGCCCTGGAGCCAAAAGAACAAACATTGAAAGACTCTCTTCCCAGGGTCCAGACCACACAAAGGTGGGTGGATCTAGTTCAGGGTTCCTGAAGAAGCAATGTGCAGATTCCCAGCTATCCTGTGCCTTGCTTCCAAAAGGTTTGCCCTGAAGTCCCAGGTCCAAGACCAGGTACCAAGCAGGTACCCAGAACCCCAGAGCTGCCCTGCTTCCTGCAGCAGCCTCTGTTAGCCCTAGAGCAAGCTCCTGCAAACAGTTCCCCTGCAGCAACACAGAGCCAGCTCCTGGTGTTGAGTCTGCAGCAGCAGGAGAAGAACCAGTTCTGCCTTGCAAGGCAGTTCCTGGTCTGTGTAGCTGCACACTGCTCATGCAGAGCCTCAGGGTCCAACTGGCCAGCAGTGGATTCCACTGCACAGGATGCTCCTGGTCCTGGGGACTATGCAAACTATGATATTACAAGCAGAGAGGCAGGAAATGGCTTGTGCTATCTCATCTTCCATGTCCCCAGGGCTGAAATGTCCAAATTAAAAGCAAGAAAGACTCTAACTGCATGTGTTATTTGCTAGAGATCAATTACAGATCAGTGTAAACAGCTGATCTCCCACCAAATTCACTTCTTTATTTTACAATTTATTAGAGGATTATCCAGACAGCTCAGCTGGATGTTACTAACACATCAATATTTATTCTGCTCTTTAGCAAGAAGTAGAATTGCAAAGCATAATTTTCTAACTAAACTTTCAGGACAAATTTTTTGCTCTCTTCGTTTTCTTATGCTGGAGAAGCCAGCTCAGGAGCAATGATGTGCCCAAGATGAAGCCAGGACATGTCCAGGTTCTCGAGTTCCAAGAAAACTCCTGCCTCTTTTCCTGTCACTATATGTCCTTTTCAAAAGCCCCCTCCCTCCTTTTAATTAGCCCCCTTTAGGTGCTGGGAGGCCACAATGAGGTCACCTCAGAGCCTTCTTTTTCCGTGCTGAACTGTGGGAAATGGATTTGTAGAGAATTCTCAGGGCCTGACAGAAGGCTCACATAATGTGGATCTGTATGCAAACCTTGAGATAAGAAATGCTGACACACTACACTCTGAAACACATTCTAGATGAACAGAAGGGGAGAGTGGCCCAAGCAACACCTCAGA
>VWYP01013776.1:271420-298361 GCA_013400435.1 Pycnonotus jocosus | reverse complement strand
AAGGAAATAATCCATAGAGGACTCTGAAATCTGCTTTCAAGGATTGGGAAACCTGACAACGTGGAAAGGGAATATATTTCCTGCATCCTGATCTTGTCAGCCACCTTCTGCTCTTTCTTTGTCAGACATGTGAACATGTCAGACTCCTGCAACTCCTGTGTGGCACATCTTAGCTTTAATGTCTTTATGCACTATTGCCTCTGTTTTTTCACCTTTCAAGATTTTTTCTTATCCCCAATTTCTTGAGCTTTTTGTTGCATACAGTGTGAGAAATAAAACCAGTGCCAAAGGCAGCTGTCTGCCGTAGTGACCAATCAAGTTAATTTCCAGTGACATGACATGGCTTGTAATAAACAGCACATCTAGGGAAAACTATAGCAAAGTAAGTTCCTTTCAATGCTGTGTTGTTTATTGTCCAAATATGTCTTGAAAGAGATTGTAGGAAGATGAAATAAGAACAATGAAGAAGAAGAACTAAGAGCAATAGGTGAGCGATTAATTAGGAACATGAAATAAGAAGAATGAATAAAGAACAATGAAATAAGAATAGGAAGGTAGAACAAGAAAGAAGAACAGATAATTAGAAATATTAACACAGAACATGAATGAAGAATGAAGAACATGAATTAAACTGGCTTCTCTGCCTTCTTCACTTTTTTCATTGGGGGCTCCATTCCAGCTGGAGACTTTGGCTGTTGATGTTGTTGTCTGTATGGGTGAAAGAAGGATGTGATGAAGCTAATTCAAAACTGTCCCTCTCCCCACTTGTTTTCCTCCAAAATTTGGTTTGGGTGTTTTCTTTCCTCTCCATGTGCTCATCCCAAAGCATCTCTCAGCTGCTGCCGTAACGCTGCTGCCCATGGAAGAGCCTGGTACCATGAAAAGTTCCTGCTGCCAAGGCAGAAGAGCAGCTACTGTGTGAGTGCAAAAGCATCCAGGAAGGTCCATCTCTCTCCACTCTCCTGAGCCCAATAAACTTCCAGAGCTATGGATGGATTTTGGACTCCCTGCATTGCTGCTTTAGGACAATGGATTTGTCTTGTTCTTGTCCTGAAGTTGTTATGTCCTTGCTTATGGAATCTGGGATTTTTAGGTGACCTCTGGGATGGATCAATTAGAGTGGCAACGCTCCCTGCCCCACAGGGACAGGTGGTGGCCAATGTGGTGGCTTTTACTTGGCTTCTCTTGGTCATTTTTGGTCAGTGCAATGGATTCCATACTTACAAATTAATAATTGGGATGGCATATTTCCCACTGGGTGTAAGCATTGCTCCCTTTGTGTTGGGGTCCTTCACCTCCACCATAAAACTCATGGGAATTCCTGAACTCCTTTTAAGCCTGCGAACAGGCCTGGTAGGTGATGATGGAACAGGAGCCAAGGGTGGCTTCAGGTCACTGCAAGTTTTTGGGGGTAAAAAAAGAGGAAGGTAGGAATGTGTGTCCCTTGTTAAAACAAGAGATTAACATGGGATTTTTTTCCATGTTCTTCCAAGACCAGATTTGGCCTTACCAACACTTACTTGAGGGGCTCATAGTAATGGCAGGACTGGATCATCATGGCTTTGATCTTGTCATCTTCTGCAGCATTGGCCTCAGCCAGATTGGGGGTCTGTGTGACAGGGGAGGTTGGACATACACATGAAGAACAGGTGTGAGCCCCCACAGCCAGAGGCAACAGCCTCCACACAGCCCAGGAGAGATCAGCCTCGTGAAGTTTTGCTTTCACAGATATTCCTTCACAAAAGCCACGAGTTCGGAGATTTAATAAATGGATGTTCTATTGACACAGTTATTTCCTGTACAGAAACGTGATCCAGATCCACCGCTCTGGAATCGTTTCCATCAGCCTTTACAGAGAAATTTACAGACAGTTGACCAATGTGTTTGAACCCAAATGGTTTACAAAACACAACCAAACTCCACTAAAACATGTCTAGGAATAGACCCAAATTCAGATATGGCACTTTTTACAAGGTAATAATAATACCAAAAACATTTACACTGTCTGCAATCAAACAAAGGAGATTGTGTTGTCCACTGCCCCCAGACCTCAATTTGTGAGCAAGTGCAGCAACCAAGGAATGGACCTTTAGCTGTCATGGCCAGAAATTCAAACTTCAAGCTTCACAAGTATTCTTGTTCCAGAAATGCTTGTTTTGGCTGCTGCAAACCTCCCTGAAATGTCCATAACTTACAGCCAGTTCAATTCTTCTGTACACATCTGTACAACACAAACTGTTAGTTTCCAGTGCAAAACTGATGATACAAAATAGGAAACAAGTGCTGAAGTGCTGCTGCTTTGGGTCTTGAAGAGGACAAATGCTGCAACCTTACCTTGGGGCTGATAAGGTGCTCCCCTTCCCTCTTCCCAACCTGGGAACTTCTCTTTCCAGGATAGCATCACAACATACATGCATTTTAAATTTACAATAAAGACCTTAAATTACTAAAAATACAGTTTTGATCACATTACCACAACTATCCAGCTGTAGATCACAGTATAAGATTTAAAAAGACTAATCAAAGGAATTTTTAAAAAGTATGTGACAAAGAATATCTCTATACCTTAATGAGCTGGGCCAGAGAAAGAGGGACAGAAGAATCAGCAATCTGTTCACAAAAGAATTAAACCATATTCAAGTTCACTGTCCATAAAATCAATACAAGGTTGCACCTTGTATTAATGAATGAAGTGAGGTGTGACGGAGAAGTGTGAGGCTGGGGTTTTACGTACTGCCTTGGATGTTCCCCTCACTGGCTCATTTTGGATCCTGGTAGAAGAAATAGAGGTTTATAGAACTAATTCTCTAATTCTCTAACCTCTGACAGAGGTTTAAAATAGAACTTAAAATGAAGCATCAAGCAATGAAAACCAACAAGAACACCTGAGCATCAAATCATTGTGTTCTGGTAGCTGAGTGAATGTGGAAATTTATTTGTCTTCATAAACTGTTCTCTCTTGATACCTTCAATGCAACTAAAACAAGGCCCCAAAATCTCATTTCTATGGTGTCACCAGTTATACAGAAGTGTAGTCTCTTAGCCAGAACAGTGATAAGGTTGACACTCAGGAGTGCAGTTTTCTTTCAGTGGAAAAATAATCCCTCCCCTGCCAAAGCAATACCAGAAGTGTCAGCAGCTCCATCTCCAGAATGTTGTTTCTCTGTGGGAGCTCAAACCCTGTGCTCAGATCTCTGCCATCCTTAAGCCATGACAGGACCAAAGTGCCCAGTGTGTTACAGATGCTACAGTCACTACAAACAGTGGTAGAAAGATCACCTGGAAGCCTTCCCTAGGAGTTGGTGGAATTTAGGAGGTCTGTGGGGAAAAAGAAAAGAGTCTTAATTGGCAGAATTTCCTCTCAAGTGATCTTGAAAATGCAACAATATTTTGGGAGCTATTTATTACATTTGCAAACTTGCTAAGATTCCAGATACTCAGTGATCTGTGTCTGATTCAGGTCAGGAATCAGACACACAACTCCCATGGCAGCAGATCCTCATCCCTCCCACACGTCAGCCACTCTGCTGTGTTTCCAGCTGGAGGGACAGAAAGCTCCTCTGCCTGGGTAATTGCCATCACTACAACTGCACAGCCATTGTCTTGTGATCATCACTCACAGGAGCTGATGGGATCTGAATTCTACCAGCATCCATCCTCTGATTGCAGGGCAGCACCACAACACCAGGTGAGGTGCCATCCAGCCCAAAAGGGAGGATGCTGTGACAGGGCAGCATGAAACATCCATATTTCCATTAACCCCAAACCAAAGCCATGTTTAGAAGCACAACGCTGAGGCGTCCAGAATTCTTTGTCTCTCTTCTACAGACAGTGTGTAAAAGCCCCAAATTTCAGGTGCAAGATACCTGCCAGATCCCCCACAGTCCCCAAACTCACCTTCCCCAGTGCAAGAACTAGTCAAATACTGACAACCTGACTCTTCTCAGATGGGAACCCATTAAAAGTTTATTTCTAATAATATGTAATTGTTACAGTGTGTACCTGTCATTACTATAAAGCCAATAAAAGCAAACACATACAACCTGGAATCTCCTCATGTGGAGGAACCAAGATCTGTGACTTGGCTCTCAGCCCAGTCATCCCAAGAACAAAACCAAGAGAATCACCTTAGGATTTACCAGTGCTGGAGTTTGAACCCCACGTCCCCTCCCCACAAACCTAACAAAGTGAGTCTGCTTTGGAGCAGATACATTAAAATCTACCCCATGAAAAAAGAAATTAACAGCAGCTTTGACCAGATATAAGTCCAAATGCCTCTGTAAACCCATATCTGTGTTGGAGGTTTGTGCACGAACAGGATGAGTCCACTGCTCGATGTTCCTTTAGCTTTTATTGTGGCATCAGTCTCATAACAGGGTTTTACACAATTGAAAGATGGCAACAGCTCACATCTGCCAGCAGCAGCCAAAGATTTCTTTGTTACAGGGCATTTTAAAAGTTTTCCAGGCAATAACATATTGCTAAAGGTTACAAACAATTGTTCTGGCTAGTCACTGAAAGCACACGGACACCTGCTTCAAACAATGCTTGCTTGTATGCTATTAACAATAAACAATATTCCATTATTAAGCTTAAAACTCTCTATTATCTTGCTAAGCATATTTTTCTGCAGGCTTAAAATCTATCCTAGCCAAACCTAAGACTCAAGACTATTGTTTCATATCCTTGCTTGGTGTGCTACTGTAACTTTTCCTACTTTCAAGCTTTGCAGTTGCAGCTAATTCTAAATTCTTCTGCTCTTTCTGTTTCTGGTGCCTGCTTTCACAGCTTTCTGAAAGCCTCCTTACCTTTAGTATTTCTCACAGATATCCATAAAAGAAGTTCACACCCTGACATCCCTCACAGGGAGTCCAGTTCTTCATGGATACTCACGGAACTCGAGCTGGGATTCTCTTCACAATCACAGAGACGTTCTTTGGGATCTGTGCATCATTGGAGTATTCTGAGAACACCACAAATGCAGCAAAAGTACAAGTCAGTTGGGAAGAATGGATATTGGCATGGAATTACATGGCACATCACAGAATCCCTTTAGAGCTGTAAAAGCCAGGTTTAGATGCACCACTGTGCTTTCTCACCCTGGCTTTTGTCCCCAGGGTAGAGCATGGCTCCCACAGCCTGTGGCACTGCGTGACTGCCCCTGGGTGGCCCCAGGGCCTGAACCCTCCTCACCTTCACTGGTCTCAGCTTTGAGGATCTGCAGGTCGCAGTTGGCCACCTTCAGCCTCTCACGGGCCATGATCTGGCGCTTGAGGTCACTCAGGGAGATGTTGTGGCCATGAAATGTGACCACGTCGTAGCTCAGCTTGGAGTAGAACTTGTAGTGGACACTCGACATGGCCCCAGAACCACAGCTCTGCCTCTGCTGCCTGGGCACACTCTGGCTGCCAGGCCTGACCTGGCTGGGGGACTCGGGCAGCTCTGTCTCGGGGTGCTCCCAAGGGATCCAGGACAAACCCGCTCCAGCTGCCGCAGCTGTGTGCTGACAGAGGGCCGAGTGCTGGGCACCCACCCACTGCATTGTGACCTCATGGGGTGGTGCCCTGGAGCCACAGAATCCCTGGAGCTTTTCCCAAAAGGACCATCTAAAAATTCCATGCCCACCTGCCAAGAGAGGCTGCCCTGGGACTGTTTGATGGGCAAGGAGCTCGAACAGTGCTCCAGGCAAACAGCTGGGAGATAAAACCAACCACAGCTCTGGAAGTCCAAAGCAGCTGTTTCTACCCACTCTGTGAATAGGATGTATGGTACAGAGCATTCCTTCTGTCCCAGATCACAAACCCCTGGATTAAGACAGTTCAGAGTCCCATTTGGGGGAGTCTGGTGTTTTCCTTTGCGTTTTTGGTTGGTTTGGTTGTTTTTTTCCCCTGCATTATCCAAGAGTCAGAATGTTACAGGGAAATAAATACACAAGAAAGAGAGTTCTGGAGTTTGCAATTCTTCCACAATGTTGTGAGAACATCTATTGCAAAAGACAGACAGGTCAAGAAATTCAAATCAGATAAAAGCATGCAAGTTTCAATTCTCAACTACTGGATTTTTGAAGGGAATTCTTCCTTTTCAGAAGGTGCCTCTCTAGTAAGTACAGAAGAGGACACTCCTTCCTCCTTTTTAGAATCGGTCCCAACCATCCATTTTGCCTTCCCAGCATCATAAAAACATACCATGACATCATTTTTTTTCTCTGATAGTTAAAATCTCAGCCTAGAGCACTGTGGGGCAGTACAGACCATGCTGTCTGCTCTGCCTCAGCAGTCAGGGCTGTGTTTCTGTCTGGAGTTTAACACCCTCACTCATCCTTTGGACTCTGGTGCTGATTGCTCAGGGCCATCGAGCAGGGCTGGTTTTCTATCTGCTGGCTTGCTCAGCAGTGCTGCACTGCTGCATGCTGGGGCAGCTGGGAAGGGCAGAGGCTTTAGGAAATCCCTTCCCAAGCCCAGCTGAAGCTCAGGAAGTTCTCTGCTAGTGGAGATGTTGTGGCATCTACCTCACCTGGCAAGGTCTCCAACATTTCCTGCGCTCACCTTAGTTTGTGCTCTGCAGGAGAGAGCTGGCAAGTGTTGGGTTTGAATAGCCTGGGCTATTGGACCATCTTGTCATTTTTGTCACTGTGTGCTTTGTCAGACACCTGCACAGTGACCATG
Source organism: Pycnonotus jocosus (assembly GCA_013400435.1). Classification (NCBI taxonomy): domain Eukaryota; kingdom Metazoa; phylum Chordata; class Aves; order Passeriformes; family Pycnonotidae; genus Pycnonotus; species Pycnonotus jocosus. The sequence continues at coordinate 291,696 of VWYP01013776.1, read as the reverse complement.
GCTGCCAGTGATGGGCTGCTGTCTCAGTGCTCGTTAACAGGAAAGGGACAAGAGTGAACATTTGCAATGTGGATGGAAATAGTAACTTGCATTTATTAAATGCTTTGGTACATGCCAAGTCAGCTCTTACAGCATCTTCTGCCTTCAGCAAAACTGGGGTTTCACACAAATCAGTTTCATGCTTGTTTTTCACCTGCAAACACTTTCATGTGTTGTTTCCTGCATCAGGAACTCTTATCCCTGTAAATCCAACAATGCTTTCTGAGTCTTTTGCTTAGTAGCTAATGACAATATCCTGTAGTTTCTTTTTCTCCCTCTCTGTTTTGGAGAGCTGAATGATCTAATATCTTGCATCACACCAGCTGTGTATTGCTGTACTCAAGAATACTATATGGAGGAGAGGCAGAAGAATCCTCTCAGGACACAGATACAAACACCGTGTCCCACACAGTCCCAGCCATGTTTGGCAGCAATGCTGCTGTAGCCTTGGGCTGGCTCAGTTCTTCCTGCTCAAATGTGAGGCTTACACATTGTGTGCTGGGCTCTGCCCACCCCTTTGGCTGGTGTGAAGTTAGTGTGGCTGGCCAGGGTGGCCTCCCACCTTATCTGGTTCCCTGGCAACCCAGGTGCTCAGGTTCTGCCTTGGAACCCTGCCTTTGTCCGGAGAACTCAGGCACTTGGGTGCTAGGTTTGGGGTCATGGGGTGGTGGTTTGTGGCCCTGATGCTGATATTAGCCCCCTGGCACCCTAGAAACCCTGGCTTGTGGCTGTGGGTCCTGATGTCCTGCCTCCCTGAGGTGCACCCCTGCCTGCTCTGCTTTGGGCCCCCCGCTCAGCGGGCACGGCTTTGCCGTGTCTTTACTGGGGCCTTTTACCATCACCCCGCACAGCAAAGATGCCACAAGGCCCTTGTGGAGGCTGCTAAACCACTTGCCTCCATCACTGTAGGTAGGTCATGAGTCCCTAGGGACACCAAATCCAACAGGGATCCTGCCTGAGGAGCTCTGTCCTGACTGGTCCCTCCTTTCCACCAGGGACATCCATCCCAAAGGGGATCCCCACCCTGAACAGCACCCCAGAGCCCTCTGGGGTTTCCCATTTCAACCAAGGCCCTCACACTGTCACTGAGCAGGATCCCAGGAAGTTGGGGACCCTAGGGACCCACCCCAGACAAGCATCCTTGGGACTCACAACCATGCCAAGATCTTCTCAGTCCTGATTTGGCTCCCAGGGACTTTTGGGAATCCCAAATCTGCCTGGAACCCAAAGAATCACCCAACTGTGACCAAAAACACTGGGGACCCCTTAGTCCTACCTAGGACCTTAGAAATCCACAGGGACACCTGACTTTTCCCAGTATCCCTTAAATCTTGTTCAGGACTCCAGAAAACCCCAGAAAGCCTCAGATCTTACTGGACCCTCCCATCCCTGAAACTCCAGCCCTAACCCTGTACTGATTCCTGTGTCCCTGTACTGGTTCCAGGGTCAGGACAGCGTGAGCAACTTCGGGAAATCGTCATGGATGCTCTGGATTCTATAGAGGACAAAAGGGGAAAGAGTGAGCAGAGTGAGGGGTGTGAGACATAGTACATGGGACATGAGACATGAGACATGGCCCAAGGGGGGTGGGATGTGGAGGCTTTGAAGGGGGATGGGGTGGAGGTGAAATATGGGATATATGAAGGTCTGGGAGCTGTAAAGGGATATTTGGGGAATCCTGAGGGTATATGGGTTTCAAGCTATACAGCTTCTTGGGGAGTTTGAGGGGATATTTGGGGATATATCTGACTTGAGGAGAGATATATGGAGTCAAAGTTAGTTGTATAAGGGATCTGTAGGATCTGGGAAAGGTTCATGGGGACCAGGGGGAGGGCACATTGTCTTACCTGGACATTTGGGACACACCAGAATCCCTGAACGAGGCTCTGCAGGAAGCTGTCAACACAATCTGGGCAAAGCTGAGCCGGCTGGGGAAAGGTATGGGGCCACCCTGGGAACCCCTGTCCCAGAGAAACTCCCAGGGACCCCATCTGGGCTGCACAAGGACTGAGTCCTGACAGCTCATTACAAGGATGTGGGTCCCCCGTGATGCCCAGTGTAACACTGCTTCCTCCCCACCAGCTCCAGCCTGCATCCCGCCCTGTGGTGAGTGCCTGTCCCTCTGTCTTGCCCTCCTCTGTCTCCTGGTACATCTCCCTCTTCCCTGGGACCACCAAGTCTCTCTTTGCCAGGATTCCAGCCAGCTGCCCGCGTGTTCCGGTGTGCTTCCTGCAGCTTCGGGGACTGTCAGTTTGGCCTGGACTGCCCAGGTATGGGGCCATGGGACACTGTTGTGGTAAGGGTAAGGAAATCTTCCTCCACTTCCCCCCCATTCTTGGGCTATTTTTGTACTGTCTTTTATGTTTGGTGGCACTTGAGTGACTCCAGTCACACTTCTGGTGCTGATTGAGGTCAAATGGTCTAACTTTGCTTTTAAAGGTCTAGGCTAGAAGAATGCAGAATGTGTGCTCAGCAAGGGTGGTCATACCTTGGGGGCAGGTGGCTTTTGGGATGGAGATGTGTTCAGTATTATAATGAGATTATAGTGAGCAAAGTTGATCCGAAAGACAGAATTCCACCACAAAAATCTCTGGGGACTCCCCACGTTTCTCACCCATGGTCCCACACTGAGCGCTCCTGCCCGAGTGCAGCTCTGCCCATCCCTGCAGCCAGCACAGGAGCACCTCCACCTCTGTCAGTGCATGTGCAGGTGTGAGCTCATGAGCCTGTCCGTGCTCCCAGTGCAGGACATGTGGACCTACACAGATGAAACCATTGTGCTGCGCTGCAGTGTGCCTTTCCCCGTCCCCGCCGGCCTGCCCGTCACGTGGATGTTTGTCCCAAATGTGAGTTGCACGAGGTCTTGCAAGGGTGTGAGTGGACATTCTGAGGGGGCTGCTGCAGGTTTGGTGCCTGCTGCCAAAGCAGTGTCTGTGCTGGAAGCAGCAGCTGTGTAACACACACAGGGTGCTTGCTCAGTGAAGGGTGCACACAAGTAGCAGGCAGACGTGTGCGTGCAGATCCGTGTGTGCACCAGTAACATCATAAAATCACAGGGTGCTTTGGGTGGAAAAAGGCCTTAAAGCTCACATCATTCCAATCCCCTGGAAGGTGTGCAGGGATTGCACACCTTCCACTATCCCAGGCTGCTCCAAGCCCTAACCAACCTGGCCTTGGACACTTCCAGGGATGGGGCAGCCACATCTTACCTGTGCAACCTGTGCCAGGGTGTCATGGGGAGAGTGAAGCTTCAGTCAAAGAAGCCCTGCTGCTGAGTCTGAGGTTCAGAAAGATTCCTTTGTGTATTTAAACTCTTTCAGAGAGATGGGTTCAGATGAAGGTAAATCCTCCCTTAGCCTCAGAATTGGGCAACAGTTTCTTAGCAATTATTATTATATATAACAGTAATCTTAGGAATTATTTTGGCCCACAAGTCCTAATGATGGCAAATCAGCTGTAGTTGTAAAAATTAGTTATTTAATAAACAAATGAACAGGCAAAAGAGATGAAAGATCTTAATCAGAATTACTTATTACACAGTATAAAATTAAAAGAACTACTAGCAGATTACAGCATAACATAGAACAGTGCTCTATATCAGGGTATTTATATTAAAGCTAACAAAAGAAATATTACTGAATAGGAGCCAAATGTAACTTACCACCAAAATGAAAATAATGTTCACAGATTCCTTCTGTGTAGAGGATAAACTGGGAAATCAGTGTCCCTATTCATGGGAGAAACTCCACATGTTTCCAGGAAAATGTATGGAAGCTTTGCATAAGTTTGGAGAAGAAGTTTGCAGAAGAACTTTGCAGGAGTTTACTGTGGCTTTCAGAGCTGTAAAGTGACTTGCTGTCAGTCAGAAATCCAGCCATCTTCCACATCTCACTTTGACTGTAAGATGTTTATTGGCACTTGGGAGATGCCAGACCAGTGCTAACCCAGTGGTGCAAAAATAACTCATTACAAGACAGATGGTCCTGTTTGAGTTACCTGACTGGCTAAAAAACAGCAGATGAGCTCTTGTGAGGAATGAGATGCTCTGCTACATCCTCACCACACTCACAGGGAAGAAGCTCCTCCTGCAGGTGCAGGAGGTGACTTTTGTGTCCACCCTGGGTGTGCATCCCTGTGGGATGGGAGGTGTGTGCACTGCACCAGCAAGGAGTACAAGAAGCATGAGGGGAACGTGTCAAGCATGTGCAGGACACAGGTGCCTTGGCAGGGAAGTGCACAGTGCTCTGGGCAGTGCTGATGTGTCCCCCCGTGCCCCAGCTGCGCACACAGGACCTGTCCCTGTTCAAGGAGCTGAAGGGGGATCCAGAGAAACCCTTCAGCCTGACCATCGAGGAACCTGCTCCAGGAACTGTTGCCTGTCGCCTGGGGGAGCCTTCCAAGCCCTTTATCCGCAAATTCTTCTACCTCAACGGTGAGCCCGGACCCCGGAGTGCCCTGGGGGCAGGGAGCAGCTGGAGCAGAGCTGGGTCTGGGGAAGGGGGTAAGCAGGGTGCCAGGATGCCTGGCTTCATGCTGGACAGCTGGGTTAGAGCACTGTGTGTTCCCTGGTGCCTGACTCCTCTGGGAGCATGGGGGGTGCAGCAGGGACCCCCAGATGGTCGCTGGGGACAGCGAGGTCTGTGGCTGGAGCAAGAGCTGCAGGGGTAGCTGCTCCCTGGGTGCAGGGCCCTGTTGAATCTCTCAATACCTCTGAGGGTGTCCAGCACCACACAGAGAATGGCTTAAATCAATAGTGAGATGGCACAGTTGGGTGTGTCTTGAAAAAGAGAAAAGGTTTTAATAAAGGAAGAAAACAATACAAAAAAACCAACCCCCCCAAAAAAAAAACCAAAACCAAAACCCAATAACAACAACAACAAACAAAACCCACCAAACCCAAAACAAAGCCGAGCCCAGTGTAGGGACAGGTCACACACACCTGCTACAACACCCTGAGAATGCACTGAGAAGCCTCGTGCTCTCCCTTAAGTGTTGGATGATTTAGGTGGGTTTTCATGGCAAACAGCCCATGAACAGAGAACAGCTACTTATCTGAGGAACAGGTAAAGAGACTCATCAGTGTTTTCTTTTTGGCACTGAGATAATTACTGTCAGGACAGCAAAGAAACTTCTAGTGTCCTTCCCTTAAAAGGTTTTGGGGTGTGTCTTACACCTTCCCCTCTATGGAAACCCCTGCTGGGGTGTGGGGGTCCATCCCTCCAGGGCCCCGTGACCTGAGGGGGCTGGGTCCCCACAGTGTCAGAGGGAAGTGTGGAGGAAGAGAAGGGACTCCAGGCTGTGTTCAGCACTGTGCTGCGCTCGGTGGATGACAAGAACCCCGTGCCCCACGTACCAGTCCTGGGGCTGGCTCTGGCTGTGGGCTCCATGGCGTTGGTTCTGCTGCTGGTGTGAGTACTCCTGACCTGACCTGTACTCTAAAAATCCCCGTGGTTCTGGAGCTCTTCACAGACCAGCATGGGACTCCCTATCCCCTCTGGACTCTCAGTCTCGTGGGATTCCCTGCAAGTACAAGGGGATTGAAGTATCCAAGAATGAGCCAAAGATTGCCAGGACACCTAAATTCACAGCACCCTCCATGTCTCCTGAGACTCCTCTGGCCCACTCCAGGATCTCCCCCTTGCACCCAGGCTGCCTTTACTTCCTTCAGATTCCCTAATTGCCCCTGAAATCTTGCAACTTTCCCTGTTTTCCCCAGAACCCTCACTGTCCCTTTGGGGACACCAGTTACAGTCAGTTACTCCAGCTGCCCCCAGGACATCACAGCTTCACCCTTAGGCCCATCAGTTGTTCCAAGAACTCCCCAGTTGCCCCTTGAGCCCTCCAAATGCCCCACATGTCCCTGTCCTCCCCACATACACCCTAATGGGAATGGGAATGGGAATAGGGTGTCCTCCTTGCTCCCCGTTCCTCCTTCTGTCTCCCAGGGCCATCTGGCAATTCCTCCGTGTCCGTCAGACACGCCACAGAGGTGAACAGCAGGGTACCCAAGAGGATTCCAGCCCCCAGGATTCACTGTAGGGGGCTTTAGCACATGGATCCATCCCAGAGGACCAAAATTTCTGCAATTGCTTTTCTTGTGCTTTTCTTTTTATTTCTTAAAAGAGAAATACAGAGTCCTGAAAACTTGGATTATGCTTGTATACAAATACTGGGTTCTTTGTGGCAATGTTGTCACCATATGTTGCAGGAGCACGAAAGGATCAAGCAGGACAGGGCAAGGTCGGGCATGAAAGTGTTCTCTCTTTATTTCAAATTTCTGACTCCATTTATATAAACTGTACATAAGTGGCCAATTATTGGCCAGAGGCATGTCACCTTATCAGTCGTGTTGGTGAACATCCCCATCACTCAAATGCTCCTCCTGGAGCAGAAGAATGCAAACATTCTCTTGTTTACCTGAAAAAGTGTGGGAACTCTCTCTGAGTTCTATAAACATCAGAAGGCTTAGCAAAAATATCAGAATGCAAGTTTAAGACATGCAAAAGCAGGGCGACAGTTCTTGGGCCTGCAGACATTAAAACCAGATACTGGGCAGCCTTTCCTTTCCCTGGGTGGACATTCCAGCTGCAGCTGGATCTGCAGAGCTGTCAGTGATGGTGATGGTGCAGGGCTGGGGAGAAGGGTATTAACTTGACAGACTCGCTCTAGAGCTGCCTTAAGTTGGTCCAGAATCAATGGGACTGGCTGAGAAAAGCAAGGGATGGGTCCCTTGGCTGCCCCTGACTCCAGGAAGGGCCAACAATGGAGCAATGCCTGGAGCAAAGCTGGCCAAAAATTATGGTATCACAGTTGGGATCTCAGGGCAAAAATTATGGTATCACAGTTGGGATCTCAGAGGAGGGGAAAGCATCTCTGCTTGCTTGAGATCAGCAGATGGACAGTGTCTCTCCTTCCCCCCTGAAGGGTGCCTCTGGTTGAGGTTCACACCTGCAACTGCATTGGAGCAAACCTAGGAATGGTTATGTATATATAACTGGGTCTATATATATTTAATATATGTGTATATATAACTGGGTCAATATATGTTTATATATATTTATATATATGTATATATATAATTGGGTTAATATATATTTATAGCTAATAGGTCCCTGTTACTATCCCTTCTGTCATAATACATGTTAATACTAATAGTTAGTGCATTTATCACCAACAGTCCTGAATCTGCTCTCCTGTTCCTTCCCTAAACCACACTATTTGTGAACCTGCACTGTGTAAGTTCTTTCTCAGCTGGGCCAGACCATGTTGGTAAATTGCCCTACAGGGAATCTGTTATCTCACAAATTCCCATTGAACACAGCCAGATTTATCATGCCAGGGATTGTATCAGCTCTTCTACTTTTGTGCACTGCCTGTCCCTGCCATCCCTTCTGAGTGCCTTTACACCAAACTATTCTACCTTTGCATGATTCCAAATTCCCTCTGTTCCCTCTGAGTGCTTCTCTGGATCCCCTCTTACTCATATGTTTATATATATGCCACTCTCAGATGTGTTCCATTCCTATCCAGCTGGTTTCATATCATCTTTATTTCCCTTGTTGTGCTCTTTTAGCACCTCTCTGCTGTTCTCCTTGCACAAACAGATCATCACCATTTTTCCCCTTGTACACCCTTGTGCCCTCCATTTCCCTCTGTGTGCACCCAGATCTCATCTGTTCCCCTCCTCGAGTACTCAGACCTCCTTTGGTCCTTTCAGTATCTCTCCAGTGCTGACTTTTCTCCCCTGGGCAAGCTCACAACCCCCTTTTTCACAACAGGTGCCCTCAGATTCCCTCTGCTGACCTCCACCGATGCTCAGATCCCCCTGTCCCTTCTGTGGGTGCTCAGTTCCTGTGGGTTCCACCATGATATCCCTCACTGCCTCTCTGTGCACACTCAGTCCCCTGTTTTATCTCCATGCACGTTTATATCCCCTCTGTTCATGCTCAGATCCCCACTGCTGCCCTTCACCCACCTGTTCTCCCTCCACTCCTGGGCAGACACTTGCTTTCCTCTCATCCTGCATGGCCACGCTCCCAAACCCAGTGCCCAGAGGCCAAAGCTCTTTCATCTGCCCCACAGAAACCTTTCATCAGGCTCTTCAGCTGCTTCCTTTCAGGTTAGGACTGTGTCCCACTGGGGAGTTGTTGGAACTCTGAAGGCTGAAAACTTCAAACTTTCTGAATTGAAGTGCCAACCCGCAACTAAACACCTCATTTGACCTGAGGCCTTGGAAAAGGCTTCCAAAACTGCGTGATGGCACAGAAGCAGTGTATGTCTAGTTTGGATAGTTTGGATCGTATTGTGTGATCTCACAGGGTGAAAAACTTAGATTTGGGATTTTAGTGTATGGTGATATATGGGAGCCAAGATGGAGAACTTTGAGTGTGGATGAGTTTTCTTTTTGCTCCTTCTTCTTCCTTCTTCTTCATGAATCTGGGTGATTTTCTGTAATTGGGTGAAAGAAGCTCCCATTGCAGGTTTTGGGTGATCATAATTGGATTAGAAGCATAAACAATATAGATGTCAATTGTTTATTGGATAATTGGGACCTCAGTAGCCTTGAACAGACACCATTTTGGCTCACTTTCTCGACTTGTTAGAGAGAGCTCACATCTCATGAGTTTGTAATAGATAACGATGACAAATTTCAGAGAGAGACTTCAAAAACAACGTCTCCTGAGTTTTATTCACCCTGACCTTGGAGCAGGAAAGAGCCAGGCAATCCCACAGGGAGTCAAGACTTCTCCTGCTTCCCCCGACACAGACCCCTCCACCACTCCCTCTGCCTGTGTCATGCACCCCAAAACACACCAGCTGCTTCAAACACTGCCCACAACAGCTCACCTCCCTGAGGATCCTGGGGCTGCTCTGCTGCCCCACCCAAAGGCAGGCTGGGCTGGACTGGAGCAGATTAAACAAGAGCCCCTTGACCTGGCAGCACCAGCTGCAGGGCTGGGAGGCAGGGACAGACCTGTGTTTGCTCTCCACCTGGCTGGTGACTGTGGCATTCAAGTGTTTGCTGAGCAATGCCCTTCAGAGTTCTCAAATATGCTGTTCCCAGGGGAAATTCCATCCAAGTCACTAAGGGCTCACAGCAGAGACCATTCCAAGGATTCTTGCTGGCACAGGAATTATTTTCCTTGTAATCCAGAGCCACGGGCACCTCCACCTCACCTGCAGGCACAAAGGAAACCAACCTGATCTCTTCCAGCAGAAAAGGGGGGCAGGACCCACTCTGCCCGCCCAGAGCAGAGGGCACTACAAATCCCTCTGTGCCACCAGGCACTGCTGGTGAGAGCTCTGCACTGCTGAGGGCATTTCCACAGGCAGCAATGGGTGAGTACAGGGCTGGGGAGGGGGAGCTCCTTGCCAGCAATGGGGAGAGCAAAGGCAGGGCAGCTCAGCAAGAGGGAGAGGCTCCATGCACTGGTGCTTGCACACTGATGGGGAGCAGTGGCACTGGTGCCCTTTAGGGGCTCTTCCCACCTCTTTGAGCACCAGCTGCCCCTCCCCTGCCTTCTGGCTCACCCCAGCCAGGCTCCTGCTCCAGGGACCAGGGATGAAACTGCTGGGTACTTTGTTCTGCCCAAAACTACCCCATTGTTGATTTGTCCACAGCAGATCGAGGGGGAAAGGGCAGGTTGTCTACCCCTTTGGCAAGTTTTGCAGCTTGCAGGGAGCAGCCTGATGCTGCCCAACATGCTCAGTGCCCTCCTGCACCTCACAGGCTCATATTAACTCCAGTGCTGGTGCCATGGGAAGGATGGTCTCATTTCTTCTTTTCTTCTTGTCCCTTTCTACCAGCTCAGTGTCTTCTGCTCCTTGCTTCCCTGCTCATCTTGGCTGCACCAGGCCATTCTGTGCACACACAAACCCTAAACACCTTCAAGAAATCTCCTTCCAACACCTCATCGAGTGTTCTGAAGAGAACCAGTAGGTAGCATCCTCTGGGTGTTGTGGGCACGTGTTCAGCCAGCTCTGGGTAGGGCAGGACCCTGTGCTGTCCCCAGCCCTGGCTCTGCTCCAGGATGGAGGATGGTGGAGGTGTGCCCAGGGCAGGCTGCAGTGCTCTGTGTGTGTGTGTGTGTGTGTGTGTGCCCAGGGCAGGCTGCAGTGCTGTGTGTGTGTGTGTGTGTGTGTGCCCAGGGCAGGCTGCAGTGCTCTGTGTGTGTGTGTGTGCCCAGGGCAGGCTGCAGTGCTGTGTGTGTGTGTGTGTGCCCAGGGCAGGCTGCAGTGCTCTGTGTGTGTGTGTGTGTGTGCACTGTGCTGGCTGGGAAGGGTGGCTCTCTGCTTCAAGGGATCATTTTCCCCCATTCCCTCAGTCACAGGCAGGGGCTATGTCCTCTTCCCCTTCCTCCCAGCATGACCCTGCTGTAGTGGCACAACCCCTTTTTCAGGAGACCCAAAGGAGCCCAGGGGTGCCCATATTCAGTCTCTTGGACTGATATCAGCATAGCTCAGCCAGTCTGGGGCCTTTCAGTGGGGCTGACTCCTGTTGGTCTTCCATACAGAAAAGGAACAGAGGGTTGAGGCCCAGCCACTCTCCCCTCCAAACCTCTCTGGGCTGGGAGAGCTTGTGATCCCCCATGTGCTCTGATGGTCTCCCTGCTGCCCAAGGTCTTGTCCTGATGCCCAGGCTTTTGTTCTATCCCCCTCTGTCCTGCCCCAGCCTGGCCCAGGGACTGCAGTGAGGTTCCAGCTGGCAGCCCCAGTGGCATCTACATCATCCAGCCCGTGGGCCTGCACCCCATCATGGTGTACTGCGAGCTGAGTGGGGCAGAGCAGGGCTGGACTGTCATCCAGAGGAACCGGCAGCACACGGATATCTCCTGGGCTGAGGCCTGGAGCACCTACAAGCACGGCTTTGGCAACCTGCACACCGAGTTCTGGCTGGGCACCGAGTACATCCACCAGATCACCAGGCAGAAGATCTACCAGGTCAGGTTTGTCATCTGGGACGCTGCAAACAACATGAGGTTCGCGGACTACAACCTGTTCAGCCTGGATGACGAGTCCCAGGGTTACAGGCTGAGGCTGGGAGCACACTCAGGCACAGCAGAGGATGCCATGGATTCAGACAACCCCAGGAAAGTGCACAACAACATGAAGTTCTCCACCAAGGATCGGGATCAAGACACTTACAGAGGGAACTGTGCCTCCCGCTATGGGGGCGGCTGGTGGTACTCGGCATGTTACTCCGTGCAGCTGAACATCAAGGGTGGGCTGACATGGGGCAGCCTGTGCAAGGGGACCTGCAGAGCCTCAGCCATCCTCATCAGACCAGCTCCACACCACTAGAACTGCTTCCCCCTTCTGTCCACACGTGGCACATGGCCAGGCCAGTGCCCTGCTGGGGCCTGTTTGATGATGAGGCCTTGGGGGTGAATAGGGTTGTTCCTCTATATCAAGAACTGCTTTGTTTTCCTCCTGTCCTGAAAAGTAGCAAAGCCCCTGGCTCTGTCTCTGGCCATCCACCTGTCGTGGGTTTTGGGGGGGAATATTATTAGAATGCACCTTTATAAACACTGCAGTATCCAAGCATGTTCCTTCTGGAGGGAACTCTGTGCTCAGAAACCTAAAACCCTCCTGATCAGCATGGTCTTATGCTCTTTTTGCTTTGTGGGTACAGATGTTTTCAGCAGAAAAATACCCAGCAGCAGCAGCTAACCTAACCTAATACCTAATATTAAGCCCTAACCTAACAGGTTAACATAATAGGTAACCTAACCTAATACCTAATACCTAATACCTAATACTAACCTAACCTCAGCTATACTGAGCCCAGGGCAGGCCATGTCCACAGCACATCCCTGCTGCAGTCTGTGTTCATCCTGCAGAATAAAATCACTTTCAGACCTGCATAGTGTCCTTCATTTATTTGGGAACTCCTTGCAACTGCTGCCCGTTTCCTGCCAGAAGCACCCCTGAGGCTTCTGGTTGTAGTAAGAAAAAGCTTTCAAAGGAAATTTTTTTCATACAACTCAAGTGAGGAATTAGAGACAAAACTTTCACTTAAAGAAGAGGGCTGCACTCCAAGGTGGGCACCTTCCAAAAAGGGAATGTAGCATCACACAGCCAACAGCAAGCACAGGGTGGATCAGGTCAGTTCAATGCTTGGAAAGCCAGGCCGATGTCATCCTGCCTCCTTAACCTTGTGGATGCTGGGAGGGAGCTGGGAGAGTGGAAATGAACAGCAGTACAAAAGTACAGCAGTACTGCAACGCCACAGAGCACCATGTGGTTGGTCTGTGAGAGCTGAGACAGCCTGACATGGCAGGGATCCCAGAATTTCAGGACTCTGGATCAGCTTGGGTCTCTATGAAAGTGCTCCAGCGTGGTGATAACTCTGTGCACTGGATGTGGTGCCTGTGATGGTCTCCTGATGCTGAGCAGAGGGAGGATGATGGTCTAGCAGTGCTGACCAGAGCAGGAGATGTCTCACTGGCTGCACTCAATATTGTGTGAATATTTACACAATATTCTGAGTTGGAAGGGACCCACAGGGACCATTGAGTGCAACAATTCTCTTTCCAACAGAGACCCAGGAATGCAGCTCAGCATCACTCAGAGCTGGCTGCTGGGTGGAAATGCTGTTTACCAGGAGCCTCAAGCCTTTGTCCAGCCTCTCCCCTTCTGCCAGGCTGTGCATCCAGGCTGGAGCACCAATGCCTTTTAAAACCAGCAGACATGTTTCCTAGTCCAGAAGGGCTACTCTCAAGTCAGCTCCAACCGGGCAGCCTTTCTCAACCAGCAGCACCCTCATATCTCCATCTTCCCCTGAAGCAGTGCAGGTGCCTCCAAGGCTCCCAAAGAATGCTCCTGGAGGACTCGAGATCTCCTCAGGAGCAGTGCACTGCCACAGCTCTGCAGGGTGCCCTGGGACCTTGGTCATAGATCTTAGCTCCAGAGTCCCATGTTGTTCAGCATTCCACACAAACCTTCCCTGAGCTCAGCTTTCCTCCCACAGAGTGAGGAGGGGAGCTGTGGGTTCTTTGAAGCCCCATGCTCAAAATTCCCTGCACCACAAGGGGACTCACAGACACATTCCCTGTCTGCAGCAGGGAATGATGGCTCTGACTTACCCACATCACTCACACCCTCAGGGATCCACTGCCCTCTCCACACTCCAGGTTGTGGTGGTTTCTTCTCTTTCCCAGCACACAGCAACCACCCAGCCATGAACAGGGGCACACCATCAGTGAGGGTTTGGCATGATCAGGGCTCTGCTGGCCCTGTTGGCTTTTTGCAGCCTTACAGCCACAGTCCAGTGTGCAGTGGCTGGAACAAGCCATTAAAAGGAATACTGCCTAAAACACTTACTTTCCCCCAAGCCTGCCACCCTGAGGACTGGACAGAGTGATCCCCCCACACCTGTGTGCAGGTAGACATGAGGCAGCACAGTCTGGCTCCAGGGTTTATTGCAGCTGATTCCTCCCACCATGGGTAGCAGAGCTGTGGGGTGTGCAGGGCCCAGGGAGGGAGCAGGGCCTGGGCAAAGCAGGGTTCACCGACTGCAGGGGAAGGGAACTGGCACCACGTCCCCCTCCCCAGGATGGGAGAGGGTGCACCCACCCCACACCAGTGCCTGTGCCCCAGTGCCAGCCAGCATCATGGCACTGGACAAAGCTGTCCGTGTGCCCAGCGCTCCGGGCCACGGCTCCTGAGCCCCAGAGCTGCTGTGTTCTGGCTGGTGAGGGAACAGGAGATGTGGGCAGAGCAGGATGGGCACTGGGAGTGGCACGGGAATGGGGCACTGAGCTGGGGATGGTGGTGGCACCCCCCCACTGCCAGGGGGCTGGGCATGCTCAGCACACATCTGTGGGTTTGACCAGGATGAGGGAGGATGCACAGTCACCGTTATCACAGAAGCCAGGCCAGACAATGTAGTTCTTGGCATTGAGCAGGACGTTCTGGCACCTGTTGTACCACCACCCCCCGTAGCTCTTGGCGCAGTTCCCGCTGTACTGGTCCTGGTCCTTGTCGACCGTGCTGAACTTCATGTTGTCATGGATGCCGCCCTTCTTGGGGTGGTAGAGGGTCAGGTAGTCATCCCCATCCCCAGAGTGCCGGCCCAGCCTCAGGGGGTACCCGCTGGCCTCGCTCTCCACTCTGAAGATGTCGTACTCGGCGTAGTGGGTGACGTTGGCCTTGTCCCTCACCACGAAGCGCACCTTGTAGGTGCCCTGCTGCGTCAGCAGGTGCAGGTACTCGGTGCCCAGCCAGTAATCGCTGTGCACGTTCCCAAAGCCGTACTTGTAGGTGGTCCAGGACTGCTTCCAGTTGAGCTCAGTGTCGTGGGAGTTCCTCTGGACCACGGTCCAGCCCTTCCCCTCGGTGTCCATGTCACACCAGACCACGCGTGGTGGGGACCGGGCCGGCTGGATGACATAAACCCCGCTGGGGCTGCCCTTGCGCAGGCGGCTGCAGTCGGGGGGGAACCCTGAGGCTGCGGCAGCAAACAGGGGGTTGAGGGGAGAGAGAGAAGGTCCATGAGTCTATCAGGACAACAAGGAGCTTCTGAAGGTCACTGGGGGCTCAGGACAACATAAAGGATTGGTTCTGTCTGTGGCTTTTGCACTGGCTCATCCTCAGGGAACCTGAAGGTGTCTGAGCCAGTGGCCTCTGCAAGAGCTCTGGAACCCATTTCTCATGATTTGCTGTTTCACTTGCAGCCTTCTAATTCATCTTGCCAAGGAAAGAAAAGTGAAAAAATCTCCAGGACTGAAATTATGTCCTCCAAATATGTCTGGCCCACATACCCTTGATATATTGAGCTGCAGCTCCTACAGGGACCAGAAGTATCCAAAAAGCTCCACTGGATGAGACTATGTAGTGAAAATTTATGTTTTCCCTGGCATTGGATAAGAAGGCTTAGTTCTGCCTTGGTCTTATGCTCAACCATTCCTTTAGAAAGCAGGAAGGGGAAGATGAAGACTTATTTCCTCCCCCACCTCCTCCAGAGGACATGGAGTCTCTTCCCCCAGGTTGTTATAATTTATCTGATCTCTCATGACTTACTAGCCAAATTAATTTGCCATCTAATTTGTTTTCCTTGGTTTGTGTCTGATGTGAGACAATTTGCTGTGGGTAATTCCAATTCAACCCATGAAACTCTGGGTTCCTCCTTAAAGGGAGGAAGGGGATGTTCCTAATCCAACAAGAGCTAAACAAAAAGCCAAATAGCTAGGAGGATCTCCCCTAGAACTGAGCCTCACAAACATGGCACAGCAATCCTTCCAAGCTGAGGGGTTTTTTTAGCAAAACCCTGTTGGTTCCAGCATGGACTCACCAAAAGGGTGACTTGGCAGGAGCCGGGCTGTAAAAGCCATGGCTCAGGGGTTGTGTGGGTGAGGATTTCCTGTGCTGTGCATCCCTTTGGGTGTTTGCTCTCCTTCCCTAGCCCAGAGCAGAGCTGAGCGTGCTGCTGTGCCCCGGGGTGCCCCCACCCAGCCCGTACTCACCGCTCCTGGGGCTGGCAGCGGGCGTGGCGGGGCCGGCGCTGGCACAGAGGAGCAGCGCTGCCACCAGGGCGGGCAGGAGGACAAGGTCCCGCTGGAGCCAGGGTGTGCCAGCCTGGAGCCCTGGGGAGGAAAGTGCCCATCATTGTGAGTCCTACTGCACTGCTGCCAAGCAGACAGGAGGAGATTTCATATTCAATATTCCTGGCTCACACAGGGGTACAAGCCCAAACCCTGGGTGCTCAACAACCTCCCTACACCCTCTGCTCACTCAGCTCCTGGGGAGATGCCACCGTGCCTGGGCAGGTCCCTGAGCAACCACACATGAGCTGGTCAAAGGAGCAGGGTAAAGCTGATGTCTCCACATTAACCTGCCTTGAGAGGATGTTCAAAGTCCTTGTCCAGTCAAGTCTGGAACACCTCTAAGAAGAGAAATCCCACAGCCTCTCCCTGGGCACCTCTCCCAGTGTTTGATCAAGCTCATGTCAAAGCAAAGCTCTATTTCTAACTTCAGTTTCTGTGTTCCAATTTAGATCCAGTGCTTCTCATCCCACCACCATGGACCTCCTTGAAAAATCTGGCTCCACCTTCTCTGTGTCCTGCCATGAGGTGGTTGCTGTCAGCAGTGGGAGCCCTTCTGTGCCTGCTCCTCTCTAGGGGGAGCAAGCCCAGTTCTTTCCTGTGGGAAATGGATTTGTAGAGAATTCCCAGCGCCTGACAGAAGGCTCACACAGACTGCATCTGTATGCAAACTCTGAGATAAAGTATGGCACAGGCAGCCTGGGGCAGGCACAGGCTGGCACCAAGCCTGTGTGTTCTCTGGTGCTTTGCTCTGGCACCCCTCCTGCTCCCAGGGAAATTCACAGCTGCTGTCCTGCTCACCATCCTCTGTGCCTTTGCACACCCACCCCGTGAGGTCTCTTGTGAGCCCAGCACCACACAGGAGTGAGGTGCACCTGAGCAGGAAACTCACCCATCACGACAGCACAGCTGCACAGAGAGCAGGAAGCCAGTGGTGCACCCTCCCATGCTGAGCTGCCCACGCTGCCTTTATAGGCCCTGCACACACCCATGTGTGCTCACACTCATCATCTGGACAGGCACAAGGAGGCACTTGCAGAGTGTGACTCGAGCAGTTTCCAGATCCCATGACAGCACAGCTGAGGGGAGGGACACATGTCCTGCCAGCCAGAGAGGTACAGAATAACCCCCTCCATCAGGAATTTCAGTTATTGACTGCCCCTGCATAAACACTACATGTGAATTGCACACTTGGAGCAAAATCTAGAGAGCTGTGATTAAAGTGAAGTGGAGAGACCCAGCTTTTTAAGGATATACAGAAACTAGCAAAGGAGGAGAGGTCTGTGTGACCAGCCCCAAGCATGACCTTGGAAAGCTGAGGACAGGTCCTCAAGAGAAGTGCCTGCTCACTAAGTCCCCACTGGCAGGTTTTAGGATCAGTCACTGGGCTGGAGCCAGGGTTCCCTGGCACCCCAGTCTGCATGCTCTGAGCAGGGCTCCTGTTAACACACAGGTCCCTATGGGTCCCTTTGCCACTCTCCTTCCCAATCCCTGTCCTTGGCCTGGTGAGGCCCTACAGATCCTCCTTCAGTCCCAGAAATGTTGACCAGGAGTCCCTCTGTCTTCTGGATCAAAATGCTCTCTGGACAAATGCCTTGGGAGGACTGTTCTTCCTGCCAGAGGCTCTAGGAAGCTCCATAACCTTTTCAAGTCAAATTTAAGAAGATAAAGATGTGGCCCTTCCACCTTCTTCTTCTATGTTGGTTTCTGATCAGACTTTTTTTCATGGCACAGCTGCACACAGCTTTGGTGCTGAGGCCAAACCAGAGGCACCCAGAGGTCCTCCTGCTCTTGGACACCCTGTGTCTCCAATTCTCTGCAGACTCCCCATCCCTCACATCTTGGTACTGAGCCCCCCACAGCCAGCCCAGCTGGGGGGATTTGCCCTTTCAGGGTTAACAGAAGTTGTGTCCCTCATGGCTTGTGGCCTGTCCCGCCCAGGACCTTCCCCTGGGCCTGTGAGCTCAGCCTAAACTCAGCCCTAGACCCCCAGTCCTCATCTGAGCCACACTGGGAGCACCGTGGGGGACTCCAGTCTCCTCCCCGTCCACTCTTTCTGGCTGGATCTCAGAGTTCTCTGTGGATGTTTATTTCCTGGATGGACTGCTCACATCCCTGCTGTAGGATATGTCCAGCCCTGCCCTGTGTCCCTTCAGCAAGGATCCTGGATCCAGCTGTTTGCCTCACACTGAGCCCACACTCAGCCCTTTCCACTGTGCTTGGAGCTGGCAGGACAGACACCTCCTCCCCAGCCCACCCCTGGCTCCCAACCCTCACCAAGCTAGCAGAGGAGACATTGAAGGGTTCAGATGGAACTTGATCATAGAATTAATGGAATTGTTAATGTTGGAAAAGATCCCTGTGGTCAGTAAATCCAACTGTCAGCCCAGCACCACTGTGTTCACCAACAAACCATGTCCTCAAGTGTCACATCCCACATGGTTTTTGAATGTTTCCAGGGTTGGTGACTCTACCTCTGCTCTGGGCAGCCTGTTCCAATGCTTGACAACCTTTTCCATGAAGAAATTTTTTCCTAATATCTAATCTGTAACTCCCCTGGTGTAACTTGAGGCTGTTTTCTCTCATCCTGTCCATCCAGGAATCCCTTACCAGGGATGCATTACCTTGGAGAGGTCTGGAGGCCAATGTCCATCAAGGCCAGCAAGTGGCACTGCTTGGTTTCCACACCGTGGAAAGTTTGGTGGGAACCTGACCTTGACCCTGAATGTTGAATGAGGCGTTCCTGTGCATCCCTTTGGGTGTTTGCTCACCTTCCCTAGCACAGAGTGATGGAACAATTTAGGTTGGGAGGGACTCCTGGAGGCCATCTGGTCCAAACCATGCTCAAGCAAGTCCTTGTCCAGTCAAGTCTGGAACACCTCTAAGAAGAGAAATCCCACAGCCTCTCCCTGGGCACCTCTCCCAGTGTTTGATCAAGCTCATGTCAAAGCAAAGCTCTATTTCTAACTTCATTTTCTGTGTTCCAACTTAGATCCAGTGCTTCTCATCCCACCACCATGGACCTCCTTGAAAAATCTGGCTCCACCTTCTCTGTGTCCTGCCATGAGGTGGTTGCTGTCAGCAGTGGGAGCCCTTCTGTGCCTGCTCCTCTCTGGGGGGGGCAACCCCAGTTCTCTCCTGTGGGAAATGGATTTGCAGAGAATTCCCAAAGCCTGACAGAGGGCTCACAAACTCTTTTTTATCTGTATGCAAACTCTGAGATAAAATAAGCTGATTTAGAAATGCCATGGGACAGGACAGACATTGTTGAGAGAGAAATGGAACCAGGAACAAGTTTCAAAGGATGGCCTTGCAAATAGACTAGATATTTTTGAGAAATAGAACAATGAAAGATGTATTGTATTAGGACCCATGTGAGGTATTTTTAGATGATTGGCTTAGAAGCATTAGCAGCATTGTGTGGCAAAAGCTGATAGGCCAAGAAACTCTTCTAATGTACTGTAATTAGGAAATAGTTGGCTTCTGATTTTGATGGTGTCAATTGTAACATCTGTACCATCTCACTCTTCACAGNTGGCAGGGATGGGATGGGATGGGATGGGATGGGATGGGATGGGATGGGATGGGATGGGATGATGGGATGGATGGGATGGGATGGGATGGGAATGGCACCTCTGTGTGTGACTGCAGGTCACAGGGTACCCCAGCACTTTGTCTGCTGTGGGTCTGTCCTCTCCCACTCTGGGTATCCTGGTGCTGAGCCCATTGCCTTGTCTGTGCCTGCTCTGCCCTGGNTTTTTCTGACACTCTCCAATGCTCCTGAAGTGTCCTGAGCTCCAGGACTCCAACCAGCCTGGTGGTCTCCAGTGGCCTCCAGACTTGCTTCAGTCTGTTTCTTGCAATGAGGGGTCCAAAGCAAGACACAGAGCTCTGAGGAGCCTGACTCCACCTGCTCCTCACCCTTCCAGGAGGCAGCTCTAGGCAGCCACAAGATCCCATCCCAGCCTTCTCTTCTCCAGTCTGGGCAAACCCATCTTCCCCAGCATCTCCACATATGCCGTGCACTCCTGCCTCAACTCTCCTGGTGCTCTTGGCTGGACCCTGCTGGAGCTGAAGCTGCTGCCCTGCACAGGGGACCCCCACACAGCCCCTCCAGCTGCTGTCTCACCTGTGGAAGTGAATAAATCCCTCCCCTCACCCTCCTGGTTGCATTTTTCCAGCAACAAACAGAACTGTGGCTCCTCCAGTATCAAACATTGATCAAGGCCAGGTTGCTCAGGGCTTGGAGCAACCTGGGACAGTGGAAGGTGTCCCTGCAGGGGGATGGAACAAGACAATCTTTGAAGAAACATCCCAAGACAAACCTGTCCAGGATTCTGTGTTTCTGTGAAATACACTGAACAGAGCTGGGCATTTGGAGAAATCCTTCCTGTGACCTTTCCCCTGCCTGCTTTGCTCATCCTGACCTTCACATGGGCCACAGCCTCCTGTAAAAGCTGGCTGGAAGCTGCTGGGGAAGCCCTGCTGAGGGTCATTGCCTGTCCTTGCACAGGCTCAGGAGTGTCCCTGACCAGGTGACCACCCTGCAAGGACACAGCCTGTGACAAAAAGCCCTGTCTGTCCAGCCCAGGGTGGCTGCTGGGCTCCAGGAGCCCTCCTAAATCAGAACACTGCAGGCATCCATCCCTGGGAAAACAGAGATCTGGCATTTTCTATAGATATCCATGGTCTAAG
>VWYP01013776.1:218334-251058 GCA_013400435.1 Pycnonotus jocosus | reverse complement strand
TCTCGTCATGGGGCGGGCATCGGGGGCACCCAGCGGGGATGGGGGGTTGGCCCTGGGTCGTGCCGTGAAGGACTGGGGGGTCCGGCCCCGGCATGTGGCAGGTGTGGGGGGAGTGGAGGGGAGAGGGTCAGATCCTGCTGTGGGGCCGGGGGGTGCTCGGGCCTTGCCGTGGGGCGGGCTGGGTTCAAACGTGGCGCGGTGCGGGGATGTCGCCGTGGGGTTGCCGCCCGTCGCCCACGCTCTGCCTTTGCCTCAGCTCCCGGGTGGTGGAGATCCAGTCGCAGATGTCGGAGCGCGCTGTGGAGCTGCTGGGGCTGCCCGAGGACCGTCCGTGCCTCCTGCTGGACGTGGGGTGAGCGGGGCTCTGCCCGGTCCCGTGGCACACGGAGCACCCGGGGCTGGAGGGGTGCACAGGGCAGGGGGACAGCCCGGTCCCACTGCACCAGGGTCTTTTGTGGGCTGAAGAAGAGGCACAGGCTGCTGTAACGCTGGTGTGTCTGGCCAGCAGCAGCCTCAGAGCAGCCCTGTGATCCCAACGTTCTCCCCCTTCCTCCCTCCAGCTGCGGCTCAGGGCTGAGTGGGGATTACATCTCTGAGGAGGGTCACTACTGGATTGGCATGGACATCAGCCCTGCCATGCTGGGTGAGCACAACCTCCCCTGAGACCCTCAGAGGCCCCAAGGGGGAGAGCTGATGGCCTGAGTGAGCTGTGCGCTGTTCTGTGCAGATGTGGCTGTGGAGAGGGAGGTGGAAGGAGACCTTCTCCTTGCAGATGTGGGCCACGGCATTCCCTTCAGGCCTGGCATGTTTGATGGCTGCATCAGGTGAGTCTGTGCACAGAGCTGAGCTCTCCTGATGCCCCACAGAACTGCACAGTGCACCTGGTGCACATCTGGTCAGTCACAGGTGAGGGGGACTGGCCTTGTCAGCCACTCCCTTTGCTCTGTGCAACTTGGCTCCATCACCCCAGGACAAACCTCCAAAATCCTGGATGGTAGAAACAGGTTGTGACAGCTGTTTCCCAAGTGGTGGTCGTCCTTTTGTGCTGGTGAGCTAGGAATTTTGTTGAAGAAAATAAAGTAAATTTGGGGATATTGTCAGGATGGCTGAGACCTGCACCAAGGAGGAGAACAAAGTTTGTGGCATTGCTTGGGAAAGTCAGTCCCTGGATCAAGGATTTGATGGTTGGTTTTGGGATGAAGGGGACAGAAAGACTTATCTGCTTAGAGAACAGCTGGGAAGAAGCAGGCACTGTCCATTGCTGAGCCAGAAGCTCTGGTTTAGGTTGCTCATTGGGAAAATCTGCTTGGCCAGGCAGGGGACACAGCTGAGCTTTCCAGTGCTCATCAGGAACTGTAATGGTTGGACTAGGAGTAATGGGTTCAGGCTGAAAGGGGAAAATTTAGGTGAGATACACAGAAGAAATTCTTCCCTGTGAGGGTGGTGAGGCCCTGGCACAGATTGCCCAGCGCAGCTGTGGCTGCACCGTGCCTGGAAGTGTCCAAGGCCAGGCTGGACATTGGGGCCTGGAGCATCCTGGGACTGTGGGACGTGTTCCTGCCCATGCCAGGAGCTGGAACAAGCTGAGCTTTAGGGTCCCTTCCAACCCAAACCATTCTGTCATTCTATGATTTGAGCACTCAGACTAAAGGGGATGCTTGGTGATGCTTTTTGTCCTTTAACTTATGCCCCTTGTTAAGTTTTGGCATAGTGAGTCTCCAGAGGGGTTTGTGTAACTGCAAAACAGAAAGCAAAGCAACACAGAGGAAGTTAAATCATTTCCCTGAGCCCCAGCACATGCCTAGTGCAGGAATTCAGCTCAAAGGGAGGTGGCAAGGAGCCAATGACTCAGTGTCCTGGGGGTCTTGTTTTCCTTCACAGTATTTCTGCAGTGCAGTGGCTCTGTAATGCTGACAAGAAATCACACAGCCCCCCCAAACGCCTCTACAGATTCTTCTCCACTCTTTACTCTGCCCTGGTAAGTGCCACCCCCTACCAGCCAGGTCTCTGCTGCTCTTATGTCTTTGCTGGGGCTTTTTAGCAAGATATTTCAAGTCAGGTTGCTTTAAATGCTGCCCTGAAGCAGGACTGGCAGCAGCACCCCTACCTGCCTTCTTGCCTGGTGCTGCTTCTCATCAAGGTTGGATTTGGTGGTCTTTTCCAAACTGAGCAGTTCCATGATTCTGTGATGCCTGGTGTTCCCTGTGTGCCTCACTGGCTCTGTGGGCTGAGCAGCTCTGCTGGGAGCCTTGTCCTGGAGCTTTTGGGGAGGAGGGAGCTCGTGCCTGGGGCTGGGATGGGTGACCCAGAGGGGTTGGCTGCACTGATCAGCTTTGTCTCCTGCAGGCCCGAGGATCCCGAGCTGTGCTGCAGCTGTACCCTGAGAACTCAGAGCAGGTACAGGATCAATCAGTCAGGAAGGGGCACAGGCAGAGCAATCATACACTGCTTGGGGCTCTGGATGCATCGTGTTCTTCCACATCAGCTCTGTGTCTCTGTCCTGCCTGCCACTTCTAAAGCACTCCAAAAAAAACCCCAAACAAACAAACAAACAACAAACTTGTAAAGACGGTGCCTTGTGCAATTTCTGTTGTTTGATAGATTGTCTTGGGCTGAGCCTTAAAATTAAAGTGGCAGGACACAATGTGAATGTGGGTTTGAAGGCTGGCTGTAGTCATCAGCACTGCACAAAATCCAGCCCAGTATCCCTCTCCTAGAGAGTGTGCAGTGCCAGCTAACCCAGGCTGGACTGAGGAGCAGGAGAACCAGCAAAGGCAGAGAATTGGTGTCTGGATGGTGCTGCAGAACCAGGAGATGGGTGCAGAGCTTAGGAGGACCAATCCATCTGGGAATGCCCAGTGAGGTGTGGTCCTCCCAGAGGTCTCTTGGGCTTTCCTGGGGGGATGACTGCTGATTAACTTTGCACCTGCTGCTTTTCCCAGCTGGAGCTCATCACAGCCCAAGCCATGAGAGCTGGATTTACAGGGGGAATGGTGGTTGATTACCCCAACAGCGCCAAAGCCAAGAAGTGAGTCCTGGATCTCTCTGTGTGTTTGGGGTGAGGCCTGGATTTAGTGGTTTTGTTTTGGTTTTGGTTTTTTTTGTTTTGGGGTTTGTTTTTTTTTTTTTCCCTGAGCTGTTCTCTTTCCCATTGTACAGTCCTGGACAGAGGTTAAAGCTTAGCTTTGACTCTGTTATAAACCATCTCAGTCTTCCCTGGGGACTGAGGCTCACATGCTGAATCCCACATTCGTGCTCTTTATTTTTTGTAATTTCAGGTTCTTCCTCTGTCTCTTTGTTGGGACATCTGGCACATTACCAAAGGTGAGCGCCTCCATGTGGCAGCAGAGCTGCTGTGCTGGTGCTGAATGATGTGGAAGAGCTGTGGGCAGTGTGGGAGCTCTGTGAGTGCAGGTGTGACTTCATTTATACACTTTCTGCCAGTCACCAAGCCCTGCTCTCATATAATCAGAATGGTTTGGGTTGGAAGGGACCTTAAAGCTCATCTTGTTCCAACCTCCTGCAATGGGCAGGGACACTTTCCACTATCCCAGGTTGCTCCAAGCCCTGTCCAACCTGGGCTTGAACACTTCCAGGGATGGTGTATCCACAGCTTCTCTGGGCACCCTGTGCCAGGGCCTCCCCACCCTCCCAGGGGAGAATTTCTTCCAATATCCAGTCTAACCCTTCCCTCCTTAAAGCCTTTCTTCTGACATCTGCTTTTCTTTGCCATGATTTCTGGAAGGGCAGTTTGCTGCTGCTCTGGTCCTTCCCTTTTGCAGATCCTGCATTTCCCTTAGTTTTGATGGGCTGACAGCTGTGCCTAGTTCAGAGGAGAACACAACTTCCCAATTTTGCTTTCCAGGGCCTTGGTACTGAGAGTGCCAATGAGGAGCTGCAGCAGGCCAAGTTCACCAATGAGAGGTATCGTGTGGGGATGAGGCTGCAGGTTCTGCCCAGCAAGGAGTGGGGGGCTTTGAGGGCTGAGTTTTACCAGGGACCACACTGCTGCTGTGTGAGAAGCATTGAGAGGGGAAGGACAGGGAGGATTCACAGCAGCCCGGGAGAGAACTGCTTTATCTTCCCAAGGGCCTGGACACAGGGAACAAAGCTAGTTAGTTCCCAGGGCTCTTCCATGGGGCTGTAGGTGCTTACCCTAGAGATGTAGCTGAGCAATCAAGTGTGCTTTCTGTGCAGCACTGGGCTCTCCAGCTGAGGCCAGTGATGTGGGAGAGAGAATGTTTACAGGGCTCATGATGGAGCCATGGAGGCACGCTGCTCTGCCTGAGTCCTGGCATTCCCTTTTTCCCTCCTGTCCAGGTCTTAGCTCTGCTCAGCTGTGGCCTGGGGGTTGCTGCTGCTGGCCAAGTCTCTTCCCACAGCAGTGGTGCAGCAAGGAGCCCCTTTTGCAGCCAGTGGGAGAGACAAAACAAAAACCAGAGGAAAGTTGTCGTGGCTGCCAGGAGCTTGTGGCTGCCATGTTTTCCTGCCTCTTACACTGCTGTTCTCTGCTCACTTAGTCTGAGGGGTATCTGGTCTTGGAGGGCAGTAGCAGAGCTGGGAACTGTGGGGGAAGCCTGACTTTGTCTGCCCTGTTTAGAGTAGAGCAGACAAGGGGAAGGTGGTTGTGCATGAGCCCATCATCCCCTAAAATCCCAAAGTGCAGCATGCTGCTCTGTGAGCTGAGGTATGGCATGGGGGTGTGCTGGACTGCTGGAGTTCAGAAGTCAGGATTCCTCAACTCCAGGCCACAGCTGGAATCAACCTCCTCCTCCCCTGTGTCTGGAGTTTGGTCACCTGCCCCAGTGCTGGCTGAGCCTTTTGCCCAGGAGTGGTGGGAGGGAAACTCACTACTTTTGTGACCCAGTTCTGGGTGGCAATCCTCTGGGGCAGAGAAATGTTCCCCCACACCTCAGTTCCCCTTTCCCCACAGGACACGGTTCAGAAATGTCAAGGGCAAGTCCGTGAAGAAAAGCCGGGACTGGATCCTGGAGAAGAAGGAGCGGAGACGACGCCAGGGCAAGTGAGTTCAGCTGAGTCCTGCCTCAGAGGCTGGACTGGCCTGCTGTCACTGTCACAAACCTGCTCCCTTCTCCCCCTCCCCCAGTGACCTGCAGGTGGTGCTAAGCTGTTCCTGCCTTTCCCACAGGGAGGTGCGGCCAGACACGAAATACACGGGTCGGAAGCGCCGTCCTCACTTCTGAACTGCTTTGGACATTGCTGGCACGGAAGGTGGCACGTGGATGCCTCCAGAGAGCCTCCTGTGGATGGCACAGGTGGCACCCCGTGTTAGGGACTTGCTGGGACTGGTTATTGTGGCTCTTAAAGATACAAACTGGCTCAAGTGCTGCCAAACAGCAAAGCTTCCAGCCCTGTTTCCCTGGTGAAGGTGCAGACAGTGCTCTGGCCACTTGGGTGTCTGTGGTGCCATCACTTACCTTCCTGAGTGCAGTGAGCCAGCTGAGCTCCAGGTAAGCCAGGATGTGATCCAGTTCCTCACTAAAGAGTCAGAGTTGGGAGTGTTTGCTGGTGTCCTGTGTCCTGCCCTTGGTGCTGGCAGTAGAGGTGGGAATATGGTACCTCCTTCCCCTCTGCCTGCAGAGGCTCCACACTTTCAAGGTGTAGATCCATGAGGACAAAGTTGCTTCTGGCACAAATGTTATTCCAGAAGCCATTTATTCCTGTCTGTGCTCGGCACCAAGACCACCCTGTTTGCTTTAGTGCTTCCAGGGTGCTGTGGCTGACTGGATCCCCATCACCTCTTCCCTTCCCTTGAAACAAGGAGAGGTGCCACCCAGAGCTTTACAGTTACAAATGTTTATTCTACATAAAAATTCCACAAAATGGGAAGCTGTTTTGCACCCAAAGCCTTGGGAAAAAGAAAGGAATGCTAGCAGGAAGGGAAAGAGGGAAGAGGAGAAGAGAGGCAACATACAGTGTCATCCAGCCCAGTGAGACAGAGCAAGCCAGGGTCAAGATCCACATAGAAAACAAGGACACTTAGCTCACAGTACAGCAACAGTAGAACTCCACGGGGGGCTCGGAAAGCCTTCAAGTACATTAATTACAAAAAAAACCCAATCCCCAGTTCGAGTGCAAGCTGTGCGTGCCCCACACTGCTCATGGAATACTGCATCAACACGCTCCCGGCATGGGGAGGGCAGGTGGCACTTGGAACAGAGGTGGTGGAACCCAAAGGACAAGCGGGTGCAGGTTGGGGGCTGGAAAGAAAAGGTGAAACATCTTCCCAAAGCACAACCACACTTGGTGATTTGGTCTGTACATGCAACGACAGGTAGGTGAAAAGGAACTCAATGGGGCTTCCCGTAGTGCAGGGGTAATTATTGCACCAAAACACCCTCCCCTCACAGCGAGGACAGCGTGAGCCTGCCTGTGGGGCAGCAGTGGCAGCCTGCTCCTCATCTCCCTTGCTTTGGAGCCCAGCACTGCTGCTGCCCACAGCATCCCAGCAAAGTGCCTGACTGGCCCCATCTGACTCCTGCTGCTGTGGGGGCTGCTGGCAGTGGTGGTGCCAACAAGGAGCAAGGGCCAAGAATCCCCCCCAGTGCAGTTCCTGGCCTTGTGCCTTGACAGGGGTGCCACAGCCCTGATGTCAGGTGAGCTTGTGCCTCTAAAGCCGCTGCCTGGAAGAAAATAAAAGTCACCTTGTGCTAGCAGTGGGCATGGCTGCAGGGCACGAGCATGGCTGCAGGGCAGGAGCCTGGGAGGAGGGTTTTCCTGCCTGTCCAGTGTTATTGCTTCCTGGAGGGGCCCTGGGGCTCTTGCTGGCCTGGCAGAGTAAGCAGGGGTGGCAGTGGCAGGGAGCTGCTGGGGGACAGAAGCATGGCCATTCCCTTTTCCTGCAGCCAGGCATGTCCTGGAGCAGAGACCCTGCCCTTGCCTGCCTCCTAGCCCTGCCTGCATGGTCCTGGTGCCCCAAGCCCTTCAGTGCACGCAGGCTGCAGTGCTGGAGCTCACATTGGTTGGTGCAGGACTGTGAAAGAAGGGGGCTCTGGTCTGGGATGTTCCCATAGCTGCACCCTGAGGGGCTTGGAGTGGGCAGTGTGGGGAACCAGGCTGGGCCCACTCCCCAAGGGCAGCTGCATGCAACAAGGGGCTTTAGGGGGGACCTTGGGTGACAGTGGCAGAGAGGAAGCCTTGGCAGGGCTGCTGCTGGGCAGGGCTGGCCCTGGGGGTGGCAGCACTCTGTGGCTGCAGCCACTGCCTTTCTCCTGTACCCAGGGGCACCACACAGAGCCAGTGCCTGAGCCACAGCACCCTGCCAGCTTGTGGAGCAGCCTTGCCCTGGTGCTGGTGGGAGCTGGGAGGTGACACTACCTGAGGCTGGAATACTGGCTGCCATCAAGTGTCCCTTGTCTGCTACCAGCACATGACAGCCAGCCCCTGTCCCAGTGTGGCAGTGAGTCTAGCCTACCTTGAGACTCCTCTGTGGTGCTTTGGCATGTGCACAGGCCAGCCAGAGCCTTGGGATCCGCAGAGGAAGGTGAGGGCAGAGCCCTGGCCCTAGCCTGAGGGAAACAGGCAATGGCAGTGCTGGACCCCTCTGAGCTGCCAGTGGGCCTGGACCCCACAGCAGCTGTGTCATGGGCAGGGCCTAGGGCACCCAGGCTGCCCCACAGCACCCACTGAGAGCAGGTGCCTCACTGGTGGCTGGGCACAAGGGCAGGGTGGCAGCAGCAGCAGGCTGCCAGGAGGTGGCAAACAGGCAGTCAGGCACTGGCCTGTTCAGAACCAGACTGGATACAGGAGGAAGGCTGCTACTCCTCCCTTGCAGGGGGCTGGATGCAGCAAGGGCTGCTCCTGGGACCACAACAGGAGAAAGCCCAGCTGCTTCTAACTCCCGGCCATGGGTATGAAATAGCAAGGCTGGAGCAGCCCTGCTGGCAGGTGAGTGCTGCCAGGGGCTGTGGACATCAGCAACAGCCCCAAACCCTGGCGGGCAGAGCCCAGGCCTGTGGGCAAGAGGACCACCCTGTGCCAGGGCTGAGAGCACTGTGATGAGGCTGTGGTGCAGGATGAGCAGCCAGTGAAATTCACTGGCCTTAGACTATCTGTGCCATCCTGCCCTGTCAGGCCAGCACCCAGGAGCAGCACTGGCCCCTACATGCCCTATTCCTGGCCCCAGGCAACTGTGATGGCCCCAGGCAGCAACTCCTTACTCCACACTGCTCCATCAGGCACCCACCACCTGCAGTGGCACATCCAGCCTTTGGCACCCTACTGGGGTGAGGGCTCAGGTAGGGAGGGGACAGCCCTGCCCCTGGAGGAGCGGCAGGGATGGAGCCCCAGAGCCAGACACAGTCACTGGCCAGGCAGGGCTGGGCAGAGCGCACCCCTGGGGAAAGGCCCCGAAGAGAAGCAGCCCAAGGGAAGGTGTTTGCAAGCACAGATGCGGCCGACAGACATGAGAGTTCGAGGTGATGGGCAAGCTGGGAGGTTGGCTGGACACCGTGCTCCCAAGGACCCCCAATACCCATCCTCCTCACTGACACAGCCTGCCCATCACAGGGCACTTCTGTCCCCCCCGGTCCCAGCCAGCCACCCAGCCCGGAGCAGTGATGAGAGCTCGGGTTTCCCCCCCAGGGTCCCCCTTGCGCCCATCACCAGCACCTGCCCCCCGCCTGCGCCCCGGGGCTGGAGCTCCCTCCACACAGACGCACCGCACCGCACACACAGCGTCACAAACAACCATGCATTAAAACTGAAATGCTGCTGGGAGGCTCCGGGGCTGCGTGGGTTGCTCCGGCGTGGCTGCAGCCCCATGGCACGCGCGGCTCCGTCCATCGCACACAAACAGTCCTGGGGGGTGAGTCTAGCCGAAAATGCCGCCGAAGGTGGAGGCGATGACGATGCCCAGGATCACGCAGCAGATTATGATCATGATCTTCTTCTGCTCGGGTGTCCCAGCAGCAGCAGGGAGAGAGGGGAGAGGGCATGGTGAGTGTTGGGGCAGGATGGACCCAGGAGTTGGGAATGGCAGTCCCTCCTGTCCCCCTTGGCCCGTGGTGGGCTCTGAGCAGCACCTCGGGAGCCAGAAAGGCTCTGCCAGTCCTGGGCAGGGAGGGATACCCCTGCTCCTGCTTCTGCCCCGGGTTGGCAGAGCTGAGCCGGTGACCCTCAGGTCCCCAAGCTGATACAGGACCAGGTGTTGGGAGCAGGACAGACAGCTGGCTCTGTGCTCAGGGTCTGAGCTGAGCCATGACCTTTCCCTATATTTTTTTTCTTTTTGGCAAGGGATGTGGCTCTCACAACATGCCTGGTCCAGGGGTCCGCCTTGTCCCTTCTCCTCCTCCCAAGCAGCACCTGCCCTATGGCTCATTGTCAGCTTTCACACAGTCTTTGCTGGGAGCTCTGCCTCAGCTGTGCAACCCTCAGGACCTGGGCTGCTCCCAGTGCTGTGGGGTAACGTGGCCCCCAGGCACCTGCAAAGCTGTGCCAGGCTGCCTGGGGCAGGCAAGGTGCCAGGCGGGCCCTGTGCTGGAATGGAGGTGTCAGCAGTGCAGGCAGGGGCAGATGGGCCCAGGCAGGGCCGTGACTCACCCGTCTGGCTTTGCTCTGGTACTTCACCGCTTTTTTGGTGTCGGACACAGCCCTCTCCACATAATCCACCGAGTGCTCCACGTTGTACTCGATGCGGTCAATCATCTCTCCCTGCGGGAGGAGGACACAGCCCGCGCACCCACGCGCGTGCAGACCTGAGCTCCTCCCTGCTCTGCTGCTCGCTGGCTCCGGGAGGATGCTGCCCTGCCCAGCAGCCCTGCACACAGAGAAGCACAGTCAGCTGCCTGTGGGCACTGGGTGTGCCCTGGGGTGCCAGCTCTGGACTGCATGCCCCATCCCAGAGGATCTCTGTGCACATCCCAACAGTGACACAAGCAAGGGAGAGGGACAAGGGAGTCCGGTCCTGGTCCTGAGCTGTCCAATATCAGGTGACATCAAAGCCACAACAGGACCTACACCAGCACCACACCGCATGCTGCTGGAACAGGGAGCAAGGACAGCACCAGCAGCACCATGAGGGATGCTCAGGAAACCATGCACGTGCAGGGACCAGGGACCACTGCTCTAATCCACACAAGCACTGCACCAGGGCAGGAGGGTGCAGGGCAAGGCCAGCCAGGATTGCTGAGCCCTGCAGGGAGCCCTGCCCTGCTCTGCCCTGCTGCAGGGGTAGGCTGGGAGTGAGGGCTCCTCTGGGTGTGAGGACATGGGTTGGGGTGAGCTCCTCCAGACTTCTTCACCTCCTTTGGCCCCATCCTGACTGGGCAGGGAAACAGCCAAGTCCTGCAGCAGCTGGACAGGGTTGGCAGGAGTGGAAGGTTTGAAGCCCAGTGTCCTCCTGCA
The DNA here is from genome assembly GCA_013400435.1 of Pycnonotus jocosus. Classification (NCBI taxonomy): domain Eukaryota; kingdom Metazoa; phylum Chordata; class Aves; order Passeriformes; family Pycnonotidae; genus Pycnonotus; species Pycnonotus jocosus. The sequence goes on along the minus strand of VWYP01013776.1, from coordinate 240,693 downwards.
TGGCATGGAGGGAATTGAGGCCACAGAGCCATGGGCTCATAGCCAGCAACTCTGCAATGCCCATTTCTCAACCTAATGCTGGAGAGCACAGGGAGGACAAACCTTGGAGCCCAGGAGTGCTGAGCACTGAGCCCCACCAACTGCTCCCTGTCTTGCATAAAACTGCTGCTCCTCCTTCCTACCTGCAGCTCTGAGCTTCCCAGTGCCAGCAGCTCTGAGCTTCTCACCTACAGGACAAGGGTGCTGGCACTGTCCAGCCTTTAGAGCAGGGCATGGAATCATAAATCCCCCACGTGTGACCCCCACTGCAGACAGGCCAGGCCACCAACACCACCGTGCCCTGGTGATCCTCGCCGTCCTGCCCCTGGCCATGCCAGTGCCACGCGAGCAGCAGCCATGCAGGAGCAGCCATGCAGAGCAGAGCAGAGCATGCAGCACCACGGGTCAGTGGGCCTTTACCTGCCAGTGACGTCTCCTCGGGCCATGGCAGCATGGCGGGCAAGAAGGAGGGTGAGCAAAGACAGGAGCACGTGCCTGGCTGAAGGGACTGGTGCCATGGGCTGGCAGCTCAGCCAGGAGGGCACCCCGAGCTCACCCACCTGGGCCTGGTGCTCCAGGGGAGATGGAGAAATCTCCCCCTGCATGGCAGCCACCCACTGCCCTCCTTCTCTGTCCCTCACTGAACCTCCCACCCTCTACACACAGCACCCCAGCTCTGGGGTGCCAGGTGGGTGGCTCCAGCCCAGCTCAGCCCCACTGGGAGCCATGCTGGTCCTAGATGTGGTTTTTCCTCTCAGCACCCACCCAGGCAGGGGAGCACTGCTCTCCAGCCTCCCCACCCACCACAGGGAGCCCCATCACCCTCCAACCCCTTCAGGTGAGCCCTTGGGCTGCAGCATTTCCCCACCTGGCTCTCCACCAGCATGGCCATGTCCATGAACATGTCGTGCAGCTCTCGGATGCTGTTCTCCAGTTTGATGATCTCACTGTGCCGTGTCTCGATCTCGTTCAGTGCCTGCTTGGTGATATTTGAATCCATGATGATCTGCAGAGAAAATAAAGACAATGAGCACCATGCTCAGACCCAGCTCCAATGCTGGGACTGGGGGCACCAAGAGAGGGATGAGCAGGAGCTGCAGAGCCTCTCCACCCACCCCAAGCCAGGCAGTTTGCAGCAGGATGCTGGGACTCAGACTGCTCCAACTGCATCCTCAGACCAGACGTGAGCCCCTGAGCCCTGCTCCTACATGGGCCATGTTCATTAATCCCACAATGAGGCCACTGTGGCAGCACATCCCCATCCCCAGGGCTGAGGGGGCTGGCCCAGCTGCAGCCTGTGGTAGTGCTTACCCCAGAGGAGAAGATGGCCGGGTTGCCGCTCTCCAGCATGTCCTCCAGCTCCTCGCTGGTGGTGGTCCTGCCAGCTGCAACCACACAACACAGGTCAGCCAAGAGCCCCCTGTCCCACCAGAGCTCCCATAGCCCTACCACAGGGCTCTGCTGGCTCCATGGTGTATTTCCCATGAGAGGAACAGAGCAAAGCTCTCAGCCCCAAGAGCATACAGGGCACTTTGAGGGGCTGCCCTCTCACAGTCTGCCTCTGACAGCCCTCATTTGAAGGGCACCAAGCTGCCAGCTTGGCTCTGCTCACACAGGAATGCCCACCTGTCCCTCCTGGACACACCCACCATTCCTGTGGGGCAGGAGCAGAGCTAAGGGACCAGCAGCCACCAGCATCCATGGTGTGTGTGAAGGAGGAGGGATGGGGAAGATGCCACAAGCAGGTACATTCCTGACAAACCCTGTCCCAGCCAGTTCAATGCCAGCAGGATGCTGGGCTCAGCTGGAGTGCCCAAGTTCTGGCCCAGCTGCTGTGGGACAGAAGCCAGGCTCTGTCCTTCCCCCTGTGGCAAAACTCTCCATGTCTCTGGGGACCTCCAGCCCCATGGCTCCTCTAAAAACAATTCACCCACATCATGTGGGTTCCTTCCCTTCCCCACCCCATACAGCACAGAGGGATGCTGATCCCTCCATGGATGGCACTGATCCCTGCATTCATCCCTGCATTTCTGAGGCTAGCAGCCATGTGGGACACAGGGAATCACAGCCAAACAGATGGAGATGCTGGGCAGGACACTGGGGCTGCCCAGTGGGATGGGGAGGGTGAGAAGGTCACCTGAGAGAGGCCAAGTGACACCCCAGCACTGTGAACAGGGCAGTCAGGCAGGAACAGCTCACGAAGTGACTCCACCAAGCTGGATGAAACCAAAACCTGCAGAGCAGGGCTGGGGTCTGGAGATGCTCCCCTGTGACATGCTGCCTTCAGCCAGTGGTACTGAAAAGGACAACAGCATCCTCCAGGATGAGTGCAGGGCACCTCAGAGTGGGGGAGATGGGGCAGAGTGAGCACAGCTCTCAGACATGTGGGCAGAGGTTGGAGTTCTGTGGGAGGCTGATCTAGACAAATATGACCTGGTAGTGACCCCAAATCCCACAAAAGCTGCTGTTTTGAGTCACAGAAACAACCTGAGGGGGTTCACAGATTCATGTGAGGCCTGAGCTTTGCTACCTGTGTACTCAAGGCTCTCAGGATCAATCAAGGTCCTCACCTTCCCCAGCTCTGAGAAGGGTCCACAGCCCATTTCCAGACACTGTTTAGAGTGACAGAGCATCATTCCCTCCAAGGATCACCCACAACATCCCTTGCCAGCTTTTCTTGCCTGTTGGCTCCTCACTCTGGGGTGACATTGCCCTGCTCCCAGAAAGGGAGAACAAGGGACCAAGCAGCACAAATTTCCAAACCAGCTCTGAGCAGTGGCTGGCCCAGTGACAAGGAGGAGCGTGCCAGGTGCTGTCCATGGAGAGCTGCTTGCTCTGCCAACAGTCCTGAAGGGCAAGCAGTGGGATCAGCTCCAGGAGGTGCCACATCTCTCCTGGGCAGAGGTGGGATGGGATGTGGGATACATGTTCTCATCCCATCCTTGCTGCCTTATTCCCCTAATGCAGAGCTCAGGGCTGGTAGAAGCTGTGGCAAGGTGAAGGATGAGAGCAGAGACATTGCATGGATTAACACCTGGCAGGCAGTGCTGGCCTGGCCAAGGGCCACAGCTGCTCAGGAAGAACTTGCTTTAATGCTGAGCCAAAGCCTGGGGCATGGAGGCTGCACCTCACCCACACTGCCCAGAACAGCACCTGCCAAACACCCCAACCAACCTGCAGGACCTCAGAGGACTTCCCAGGAAGGCCACTGCCTCCTAACCAGGCTTCATGGTTTGCCTTCCTGCTGTGCCATTAGCTCCTTCACAGCAGTAAAATCAGCTCAGAGTGCCCTGGGTACCTGGATCTGCTGCTCACATTCCCACAGGGCCATGGCACAAAAATGGGAGTGAAAGGATGGAGCCACTGCAAGGTGGCACCAAGGGAGAAGAGCCTGGGGGAACACGCCTGCCCCAAAATTTGGTGAAACACTGGAAAATCCTGAGAATTGGACCTGTGCCTCCCCAGAGAGCTCCAGAGTACATCAGACTCTTTCTTGGCACCTCTAGCAATTAAAGTTTCTTGGGGAGAAGCAGCTCTGCCAATGAAACAAGAAGCCCAGAGCATGGAAGAAGCTGGAGAAGCAACCTCAGCCCTAAGCTGGCAGGGAGAGAACAGTCAGAGACAGTGCCCAGGTCCCACTGCTGCAGAGCCTTTGGGAACTCTGGAACAGACAAACACAAAGCCCCTGAGGAGACTTCCCACCTCAAGGCACAGTCCTTGGCCCTGTAATGCCCAGCTGGACAGAGTGACCATGCCCATGGACCAGCTCCCAGGGCATGGGGCAGGAGCAAGCCCATCAGGGTGTGGGGGAAGCTCCCAGGGAAGTCTCTGGTGCCACAGCTCAGCCCCACAGCACAGCTGACACGGGATTTGTCCAATTCTGCATGCAGATGGTCTATAAATAGGAAAGGTAGCTCAGGGCTGAAGGAATCCATTATGCCATGGCCAAACAAGGGCTCAGCTGGGCTCTTCAGGCTGGCAGCATCCCTCCTCCCAGCAGCAGGCACCTGCAGAGCCACAGCTGGGGCTCACGCTGGACACATGAGGACAAGGCACTTCTCCAAGGCTGGGATCCTCTGCCTGCAGCTGGCTTTTAAGCTCTTTTTAGACACAAATCCACACAATTCATGGAGAGATGGATAACACTGTCCTGTCCACCTGAGTGTGAGGTAAAAGGTTCGAGTGATTGCCCCACTTGGCTGTCACAGGTCTGGCACTGCTCATGCTGGTATCAGGATAAGGATTCAGCTACAAAACCCTGCTCAGCATATCACAAAGTGCCACCCACCTCCTTGTCCCTCAGCACCTGCACTCAAGATAAATCCCATGGTCATTCCTGAGATGGAAGTGCCACAGGAATCCTAAATAAGCTCTGGGGTGGCCCAGATGAGCTGCCAGGGCCAGAGCAGCCCCCAGACTCTCTTGGCTGGGGTGGGATGCACCCACAGCTCATTGCTCTGCACACCAGTGCACCTGGTCTGGCACAGCAGGGCCTGATGAAATCTCTACTGCTCCTGGATACAGAAGATGCTTGATTTTTGTCTCCTTGGTTTTGCACGTAACAAAACTGTCCCTAAAAACAAAAGCAGCATCTGTGCAGCACCTCCACAGCTTCAGCTGCACACCCACCACAGTGAGCAGCTCCTCCAAGCTCCAAATCCAATTTCTCTGGGAGCAAAACCCAAATACCCTTCATCCTCTCAGAGATGCTCCTGGGTGGGCAGCGTGGTGCTGATGGTTACTGAGGCACAACCTCTGGCACACACAGACACAGCAGGGCCTACACAAGGAGAAGGGAACAGATCCTGAGAGGGCTGTGGGCAGCCCCAGGGGGTGGCTCTACATCACCAACTGTGCCACTGCCCTACCTGCAGAGCCAGATGTGGTGGGGATGGAGAAACTTGCTGGGTGCTGGGGAGCCCGCCCAGAGCAGCTGAGAAGTTCCTGCTCTCACACTCTGAAAACCCAAGTGATTCACTGGCTTTGCTGTCAGAGCTCCCAGCAGTTGCTATCTTTGCACTCCTCAGCAGGAAAGGAGAGTTGAGGATGCTGAGGAGATGCAGTCACCTCATCCCAGCTGAGCTCTGTTCCAAGGAACCTGTGCAGGAGCCCCCAGAGCAGCTGGGGCTGAAGGCACTGCCTGGGACACCCCAGGCCAAGCAGAGCCCCTGTCCTGGTAAAACACCCTCAGGCTGTTCCTTTTGATGAGTCTTTTTGCCAGGAAATATTTCCCACTGTCCTGATGGGGGAATCCAGCTTTGGCAAAGAGCTGTGCAGAGGATTGTGTCCCTCCCCAGCACAGCCCCATCCCACATCTGCACCTCTTCTGCAGCAATGAGAAATGCACTTGTCTCCCACACTCCTCCACACCTCCATCCTGAAGGGAAAAGGAGTCCCTTGCTGTCAGGAAGTGGGACACCTCCCCTACACCACACATTGCTCCATGGGCATTCCTGAGCAGCCCCTTCCCTGCACCCATCAGGCACTGACCTTTCCCTGCTCTGTCAGGCACTGACAGCCTGGCAGGATGGACAGAGCAGACACAAGAATAACAATATATCTTCAGAATCTAAGCAGAGCAGCAGAGCCCTCCCCAAATCCAGTAGGAAAACAAGAGGAAGGTTTCTTTCAGGTCTGCATCCAATCAAGGACATGGCTGAGTCCTTCCAAACCTCCTCTCTCAGAGGGAGGCTCAGGGATACCTTAAATTCCTGTTCACATGACAAGTCACTCCTCAGCTGTCAACTGCAGGGTGATGTTGGCTGAGGGATGAGTCAGGCAGCTGGAGCAGTGACACATCCTGCTTTACAGCAAACTGGCAAGCTCTTGTTGAGCCTCGTGTCAGTCAGCCTCCCCAGCCAGCCCTGTTAGTATTAGACATCAGAAAGACTAATCTGAACAAAGATTAAGGCCTGCATAGCTCTGTCTCCTTCCAGCCCTCCACAGAAATTCACACACCCCACAGCACCCAGATTCCCAGAGCAAGGAAGCACATTCCCACAGGTGACCACCAAGGACACCAGACTGACTCACAGATTGCCTGTCATTCACAGGAAGTTGTTGGAGAAAAGAAAAACATCAATTTGGTCATTAGGAAAAAAAGGATTAAGTTCAGAGCCTTCCATTCTGAACACAAACCCCACAGCATGTCTGACAGTGAGATTATTTGCAAAAATCTCCCTTAATCTCTGCATGCCCTGACTTTCCCCCCTGATTATTCCCCTAATTACATGGTTATTCTTTGCTGGGAGATAACCTCATTGCTCTAAACTATCCAAGTTTCACTGACTGCTCAGAAGAACCATTAGGAGAGTGTTTTTATAGACAGGCAGGACTGGACTTCTAGGTGATGGGCTCTGGATGACTCAGAGATCTTAGTGCCACAGTAGTGTCACCTGGGTGAGGTGTCACCAGCCTCAGAGGTGTCACCTGAGGGCCACCCTTGGCCACAACATAACACCTGCTAAGAGAGGTGCCTGGGGCAGCACTGGGGCTCCTGCTCTTCCTGTGCAAGGGAGACCATCAGGAGCAGGGAGTGCTCCTGCTATCCCATCTCAAGAATTCCCTTCTTTGTTTTCATGTTTAGCTCCGTTCATCCATGAAGAAGAGCACCCTGAGGAACGACACACAGGAATCAGGAATTCTCATGAGGCTCCTTTGAACTAAAAATTAGTTGCAAACACAGAAGAAATTGCTCTCCTTGTGATCCCTGTGCTCTCTCTGCAGCAGTTTGGGATAGACTTTGCTGGATGCCCTCTGCCACTGAAACTCAAGGTACCAGCCCGTGTCCATCTCACACAGAAGCCGTGTTCCATCACTCCCATCAGCTCCTGATGGAGCACCCTGGGCTTTCCTGGGCTCTGCCCAGCTGTGGGAGCAGCTCTGCTGTGCTCTCACTGCAGGTTTACTCACTGATCTCCAGCTGTCTCTGGATCCTGCCCTTGCAGCGCTCCCGGTAGTCGGTCTGCGTGGCGTTGTACTCCGACATCACCTCCACGAACTTGCGCGACAGCGTCGAGTGCTGGGAGGGGACAGAAGGACAGAGGGAGCTGAAGGTTCCATCAGAGGGAGAGCCCTGCCACCCCGGCAGCAGGGAAGGCTCGGCCCTGAGCACCTCCTGCACCTCCAACCACCCCAAAAGCAATTCCAGCCCAAATGCTGCTCCGGAGAGTGTGACAGAGTGCAATGGAGGGCAGGTGACAGCAGGTGACACATCCCCAAGGGAGTGGAGCAGAGGCACCCCTCACCCAGCCCTACCTAAGCACGGCCTCCAGCCCTGAGGAGACACCCTGGGGAGCTGGCAGCACCCTCCTTGCACTACCTGTGCCTAGAACGCCTGGAGGCAAGGCCACAGCAGTGCCCTGGGTTGAGCCCTGCCTGCCACTGCCATGCTGCTGGGACATGCCAGAGCCTGCACAGGCACAGGATGGACCCATGGGGATCACCCTGCAGTGCTGGGGCAACAGTACCCAGCCCTGCTCAAAGGCACAATCACAGAATCAATAAGGTTGGAAAAGACCCCCGAGATTATCATGTCACAGCTGTGACCCATCCCCACCTTGTCACCCAGCCCAGAGCACTGAGTGCCACATCCAGTCATTCCTTGGACACCTCCAGGGATGGGAGCTCCACCACTGCCCTGGACAGCTCCTTCCAATGCCTGACCACCCTTTCAGTGGAGAAAACCATCCTGATGCCCAACATGAACCTCCACTGGCACAACTTTAGGCTGTTTCCTCTTGTCATTTTGTTCCCTGGGAGCAGAGCCTGACCCCCATCTGGCTCCATCCTCCTGCCATGGAGTTGTAGAGAATGATAAACTGCCCCCCTGAGCCTCCTTTCCTCCAGGCTGAGCTCCTTCAGCTGCCCCTCATCAGATTTGTGCTCCAGACCCTTCCCCAGGTCCATTCCCATCTCTGCACAGTCTCTGCAGTGAGGGAATGGGGAATGTCAGACGTGCCAGGAACCACCAGCACTCAGAGATGTTGGTGCAGGTGTTTGTACACCTGGAGCAGCCCCAGCCAGCACAGCCCCACCTCCAGGAGATGACACTGAGACATCTCCAGGGCAGGCTTGCACTGGCTCTGCAGCTATTCTAAGGCAGCAACAGCAGGGTATTTATGGAGAACCTCAGCTCATCTTCTCCCTCCTCCACCACAAACCTCACACAAACGCCCCTGGCAGCTCCAGCTCTGTCCTCTGCTCGAGAGGTGCTGGCCCAGAGCAAGGTCACAACAGCTCCCAAAAATCTCAGCTCAAAATCCAGCAACAACGTGACAATGCCACCCGAGCGACTCCTCTGCTGTTCCAAAATTGTTTTTGCTAAAATCCACTTCCTTCTCATTCAGCTGAAAACTATCAGCATATGTTGATCTGGAGCCAAAAATAGCCTGGGTGCTGAGTGACACCCTTCCTGCTCACTGGCACACCATGCTACACCTCTTTTGCTCAAGAAGTTATTTAACTCAGTGTTTATTTTCTCAGATTGTTATTTTATGTTCTCATGGGCATCCCACACGTCTACAATATGCATCTGATTTTTGAAAAACATGGAGTTTTCTGGGAAATTGGCTGGAAAAAAGCATCTTATATGGCTTTCAGACATTAAATAAACCTACCTGAATAATCACAGGAAATAAAAAGTATATCAAAATGTACCTTGTGTTTGAACTCATTAAACAGAAAATATTAACTCAAGTTAGGAAAAGGATTTGTTTCACTCAGGTCTAGCAACTCTTTATTGCCCAAACATGGGCAAAGCAGCCCAAACTGGATTTCCAAAGAGCTGATAAAGCTTCTGGGTATTCAGAGTGGGCTCTGAAAGCCCCTAAAAGCACACACTGAAACTGGGGTCCTTGTCCTTCATGTGATTAACAGGAAGATATTTTTGAAGTGTTTAGCTCATGGGGTAATACACAAAATTTATATTTATATATAAAATAGATACTTATATATATATATACATATATATACATATATATATATATAAACATGGAAAATACTGTCAAGGCCTCTGGGAAGTTGCATCATTGACCACATTTCTGGACTGGGGATGCCCTTAGGAACTGTGACTCCTCCCTGTACCTGGATCTGCTGCAGGCAGGTCCAGATCTGATGAGACCCTTCTGGCTGGAGATGACCACAGCAAAGCCAGAATATAAGTCCATAATCTTAATGCTCAGTTACTCCTAGTTTACAACAAGTTAACAAGGGGGAATTGGCTCCTCATTCCTTCTTTTACTCAGTGTTTTGGTAATAGCAAGTCCATATAAACTGGAGAAGGCACAAATACCTACAGAAACACCAAGCTTCAAGCACCAGGCATGTCTAAATCAGCTTTCCAGGCTGGCTCATCCCAAATCCCATACAGAATGTGGGAAGGGAGGCAAGAGCAGGCCAGGCTTTGGGAACACACAGCCACGTTGCCCAGGAGGGGCTGGAACTGGTCAGTGTCACTGCAGAAGGACAAAGCTGGTGGTGATCCCAGGTGGGGCACAGGACAAGTGAGGACAGGCTGAAAGAAGCAGGGTCTGGTCAGCTGAAGGTGATCTTTTTGTTACAATGACCCAGAGGGAGCAAAGAGAGAAGCTGGAGCAAAATTCATCTTGGAAGTGCACAGGGGCAGGAAAAGAGATGAGAGACAAAGCTGGGACATGGAATTCCCATATTAAGGGAGGGGAAAAAGTCTTCCCAAGAGTGGTCAAACACTGGACCAGGGCTCAGAGGACCCTTGGTCTGTGGTGCCTCCATCCCTCTGGATGCTGGGGAGACAAACACCTGCAGGAGCTCAGTCTGGAACCAGCCAGGTCAGAAGCCAAAGCTACAAAGTGGAGCAGTGTCACATTGCCCACCTCAGGGCTCTGTGCCATGGCCCAGAGATGCTCCCCTGCACCCACAGAAATGCTAAGAAATGCCAAGAAATGCCCAGACTGCAAAAAAATTTCCCACCTCTCTGACTGAGGGAATTTGGGTTTTTCAGCCTGGAGAAGAGAAGGCTCTGAGGAGACCTTGAAGTCACTTCCAGTGCTGGAGGGGCTCCCAGAGAGCTGGAGAGGGGCTTTGGACAAGGGCACTGGGTTCTCCTGTTGCCTTTCTCCCTTTACATGTTTGCCAGAATGCATTCTTGGTTGCAGAGCAAGGCTCTGAGCTGCCTTGCCTTCACCCACATCCCCCAGTCCAGAGGACACAGCTCTGCAGTGATGCAAGGACAGAATCCAGGCTGCAGCAGTGGCTGCATCCCCCCGGGTGCTCTCTCACCAAAGCATCACCAGAAGGTAAAAATCACACACAGCTCTGCATGGGTGGGCAGGAGGACAGAGAAACCTTCTCCACAGCCAAGCACAGGCCTCCCCTCCCAGCACTTCCTGGGATCCCTCAGATGCCACTTCCCACTCTCCCCTTCCTGCTGCCCCAGGGCAGAGGCTCACCTGGGTTTTCCTTATCCGCAGGTCAGCCGATGACCTGTTCAGTCCTTCCTCTTGTTCAATGCTCTGCTCAATGCCTGGTTTGGAGAACAACCACAGAATCATTAACATTGTAAAACACCTCCAAGATCATCAAATCCAACCTTTGACTGATTACCTCAAGCCCATTAAGCCACACTGCCAAATGCCACATGTGCTCATTTTTTTGAACACTTCTAGGGATGGTGACTCCACCACTCTGCCAGAGTCCCTGCTCCAGGAAAGGGATTGTTTGGCAAAGGGACTGTGAGAGACTGGATCAAGGAGCAGCTGGTACTGGGCAGCTCCCAAATCCTGACTCCACCATTCAGCCTGGCAGCAAAGCCCTGTTTCATGACTGCAAAGCATCTGTGATTTGGGGCTGAAAGGGCAGCACTGTCACCCCCAGGCTGGTGAGCCAGGATTTCCACATAAAATCAATGTGGTGATTAGATCTGATTGCCAGTATTCAAACAAAGTGGAGAGCTGTTTCCACCAGAGAGGCAGGAGGAGGAAATCCAGAGCTGAAGTGTCTCTGCAAAATACCAAACCTCAAGACTCCCCCAGGGAACCTAAAAATACCAGCTCCTCCAGCTGCCTGGACTGGCACAGGGAGTACCCACCATACCCACCAGGCATGAGTGCCCTGCACCGTGCTGAGAATCCCTGCCTCTTTAATGAGGAGAATAATTAACATGAAGCCCTCCCTGCCCAAAGCCTGTGAATCATGGCAGGGAGGAGCACTGTCATGCTCTGGGCAGGGAGAGGTCACAGGGGTGCAGGGCACGGGGGTGGCACAGAGCAGGACAGTGCAATCCTGCCCCATCCCTGGAAGTGTCTGAGGCCAGGTGAGACAGGGCTTGCAGCAACTGGCACAATGGAAGGTGTCCCTGCCCATGGCAGGGAGTGAAATGAGATTACCTTTAAGGCCTCTTCCAATTCAAACCATTCCATTATTCCAGGATTCTATGAAACCTGCCCCTCAAGGCCAGCTCAGGACATACCAATTCAAAGACTTATTTTCAGGGACTTATAAACCTTGGCAGAAAGCTCCCATCAGCAGGCTGGCCAGTGTGCAGAGACCCAAATCTCCACATAAACCACCTGGTGTGAGCTGGTGGCATCCCCAGAGCCTGGCTGAAGACCCCATTCCCAACACTGATGTCCCACAGCTCTCAGAGCCTGGCTGTCCCCAGCACCTCCCAGTCTGGGGCAGGTCCCTCAAGCCCAGCATAGGGCAGGTTCTTCCTGCAGCAGGGGCTCCCCATTCCCTGGAGCTGCCCCCTCACTCTCCAGCACAGCTCAGCACATTTCATCAGTGATTGGGATTCCTCCACACTCATCACAAACCACGCCCCATTCCCAAGGAATGGTATTGGCAAACACTGGGCATTTCTGGTAATTAGTGGAATCACATTTTGCCAAGAAACTAGTAATTAGAATTAGCCCCTGCATGAGTAGTGTCTGGCCTGAAGAAGTCAGTTTGTTGTCAGCAGATGTTGTTTTTGATCAGCCCTGACTGTTTTCTGTCATTGATGATGCTGGCCGTGAGGCGACTGAGGACAAAGCACAAGGACTTGTCATCTGCTGCTCCAGGTAAATATGATAGCAGAGAGGCTTTTCTGGAAGCAGGGAACAGGAGCCTGTCCTGCAGTCCTTCAGACTTTCAATCCTTCAGGCTTTCAAAGTCACTTAAAAAACACCTGTGGAAAAGGATTTCTGTTTTCTTAAGGCCAAATCCTATCACCAGGGATCCCAGTGTGTCCAGAGCCATAGGAATGTATCCCTTGGATTATGGAATAGATAATAGATGGCTCGTGGCTCTCCCTCCTGGCTCTAGCTGAGATCATGTGTCAGGAGGACAAAGAAAGCATGGGAACAACAGAGGTGCAGGTCCCCTGGCCCACACATGGGACATGGCCACACCAGTGGTGACCTACCCAATAAAGGGCTCCAGACACATCTGAGTCCTCCACAACTGCCAAGATTTCCACAAAACACCAGGATTAGTGAGGACACTGCTGCCTTGGGGGAAGCAGCAGCTCCTCTTACCCTTCAGACACAGCCAGGTCTTCTGTACCAATGTCAACCAAACCCCAGACTGATATCCAAAACCACCACAGGTCAATCCAAGGTGTCAGGGGTGACCTGCCTCCTGTCTCAAGATGATGCCATCCTCTCTGACTCCCTCAGTCCCCTGAGGTCCAGTCTTGGAATTCTGGGCTTGTATGAGTGCTCCAGCACAACCCTGACCATCAGTGGGTTGACAGTCACCTTGATCTCACACCTCAGAGATTGACTGACTCTGCCAATAGTGGGAACTGAAGGTCACATCCCACAGCAGCACCTCTTCACTCACCCAGACCTGAAGAGAACCTTTGGCCAAGCTGGGGCTTGCCCAGTGTCCCAGCCCTGCCAGAGCTGTGGCACAGGATGTACTCAGAGCCCACCAGCTGCTCGTGGCCCCATTCCCTCAATTCCACTCTGGGAACGGGGCACAAGGGAGCAAATCCACAAAGGGCAAATAAAAGCATCTGGAGGGTGCAGCAGAGAGGGAAGGGGATGCTCATCCCTGGGAGCATTTCCAGCCTGGGACAGAGTGCTCCAGGCAGAGCCCCAGAGCTCCACCACAGGCCCAGACTCACTCTTTAGTTTGGAGCGCACTTTGTTCGCCGTCTTCTTGATGTCAGACATCAGCTCCTCCAGCTCCTCTTTCGTTTCTGGGGAGAGAGGAAAGAGCAAACATGGATGTGCTGCAGACACCACTGAAACCTGCTGCCCTGCAGAGTACAGAGACCAGAGCTGTGAGCACCTCAACCCCCCAACTGGAAGAATTTCCAACTCCTGAGTGAAAACACTTCCACCCACAGACTGGGAGCACTTCCACAATCCAGACTGGGAACACTTCCACATCCAGACTGGGAACACTCCCCCAGACTGGGAGCACTTCCACATCCAGACTGGGAGCACTTCCACAATCCAGACTGGGAGCACTTCCACATCCAGACTGGGAACACTCCCCCAGACTGGGAGCACTCCCACATCCAGACTGGGAGCATTCCCACAATCCAGACTGGGGGCACTTCCACATCCAGACTGGGAACACTCCCCCAGACTGGGAGCACTCCCACAATCCAGACTGGGAGCACTCCCCCAGATTGGGAGCACTTCCACAATCCAGACTGGGAACACTCCCCCAGATTGGGAGCACTTCCACAATCCAGACTGGGAACACTCCCTCCTCATGCTCCGTGCTGGACTCTCCTCACACTCCTGAGATCTCCAGCTGCTTCCAGCTCTGGGGCCCCAACACAAGAGTTAAATTGAACAAGAATGAGGTCAGGTTAGACATGGGGAAGAAATTTCAGACCATGAGGGTGGTGAGGCCATGGCATAGGTTGCCCAGAAGAGTTGTGGCTGTCCCCATCCCAGGAAGCGTCCAAGGCCAGGCTGGATGGGGCCTGGAGCAACCCATGGATAGTGGAAGGTGTCCTTGCCCATGGCAGGGAGGTGGAACTTCTCCAATTCCCTTCAAACCCAAACCATCCTGTGAATCTGTGATCACATACAGGGTCCTCTCCCAAAAACCAGCATATCCTGAAAGAAGCCAGGATTTGCAGACGTGCCCCTCACCAATCTGTGCTTCAGGAACTGCCAGACCCCCTGTACACAGCAGCAGGGCTGGAGCAGGGGCACAGCCCCATGCCCAGATTCTGGAACCCAACTGACCTCTCCCTCCTGATTTTGATGCGATCAAGAGTTAATTAAATAAAACTTTGTTTAATAGAGCTGAGGCTATTGACTGAGTCATGTCAATGGTTCTGATGCCAGCTGCCAGTCACAGGCATAATTAGAAAATCCTGATGATGGGAATGTTTTGGGTGAAGGTTCTGTCGTTCTGGCAGCTCTACACATTCCCATCCTCGAGCTACAAGCCTCAGCAGTATTGGGAAAAGGAGAGAAGGAACACATCTGTGAAGTCCTTCACCCCAGGATATTTGCTGGGCAAATGCACTGGCACAAATGCAGCGACAAGAATAGGACATTTTCAGTTTAAGTTCTCATTTAAATGACTAATTATTTTTTCCCCATTCTTAAAAAAAAACAACTTGTAATAACAAGAGATAAATATATAATAAGAAAGTGTAATATGAAGGAATTTCTTGAAAGAATTTGCAATAATAGGAAAGCAATAAACAATAAGAAACTGTTATAATAAGAAATTAATAACTGTAAAAATAAGGAATTAATAATTATTTCTTAATAAAGAAATAAACCAGCATGGGCTGAGTAACTCCCCTGCACCCATCCAGGCTGGATAAGCAGACAAGGACCAGCAGTGCTGGAGACAACAGCCTGCCATGGACATGGGGATGGGCTGGGAGCTGGGATTGTCCACCTGGAAAGAGGAAAGCCAAGGGGGCTCCTGCTGCTGTCTGAGACCACCCTGCAGGAGAGTGGAGAGAAGCTGGGGCCAGGTGTCCTGCTGGTCCTTGGAGTGGACATTCAGCTTCCTACTGAAGCTTGGAGGTGCACAGGAAGAGGACAAGCAGTGCTGGACCAAGCTGGGACAAACAAAGTCCAAATAAAAGGTATTAAGAAGAAACCCAGCCATGATGGTGGTCAAATATGGGATGCAGAGAGGCTGTGGGATGTGTCCTTATGGTTATTCAGCACAAGGCTGGGTGAAAGAGTGGGCACTGAACCTGCTGGACGGGACTGGCAGGGGCCTCCAAGGTCCCTTCTCACCCACATCCACCTCCAATTCTATTGATCAGTTCCACATGACTCACTCCACGTGCTTTCCCTTCTCCCTGTCAATTCGGGATGAGGGATCCCAGCTCCACTCTGCTCTTGTGAGACCTCACCTGCAGACCTGCTTCCAGCTCTGGAGCCCCAGCCTAGGAAGGATGTGGAGCTACTGGAGCAAGTGCAGAGGAGGCCACAGAGAGGCTCTGAGGGCTGGAGCCCCTCTGCTCTGGAGCCAGGCTGGGAGAGCTGGGGGCGTTCACCTGGAGAAGAGAAGGTTCTGGGGAAGACCTCACAGGCCCCTCCAGTGCCTAAAAGGGCTCCAGGAGAGCTGGAGAGGGACTTTGGACAAGGGCCTGGAGTCACAGGACAAGGGAGAATGGCTTCCCACTCCAGGAGGGCAGGCTTAGATGGGATATTGAGAAGAGATTTCGTCCTGTGAGGTTGGGGAGGCCCTGGCACAGGGTGCCCAGAGCAGCTGTGGCTGCCCCATCCCTGGCAGTGTCCAAGGCCAGGCTGGACAGGGCTTGGAGCAGCCTGGGACAGTGGAAGGTGTCCCTGCCCACAGAGGGGGAATGAGATGAGATGAGATGAGATATGAGATGGTCTTTAAGGTGCATTATGATCCTGTGACACGCTGCTGTGAAGCTGCCCCTGAGGACACACAGGACCAGTGCTGAGCACAATCCTATTCAGGGAGCAGACAAGACCACACTGATGGAAGGAGGGGACAGGGAACAGGGCTGGATGCCTTCCCTCAAAATATTTCCAACTGAGCAGCGTGAAGAACACTCCTTCTGGCTTGATTTGAGTCACAGGCCGTGTGAGGATTACTTGGCGGCCTGGCAGGCACAGGCTGCCCAGACAATTATTTTCACGTCCCCGGTGTCTGTTTAAGTGACTCACTCACATCTATTTAACCATTCACAGCCAGTGACACACAGCCACGGGAAGATGAAGTGCCACAACAATGCCCTGCCATGGCCAGCATCACTCCATGCCAGAGTGGCACTGGGGGCACAGATGGGATGTTTCAGAGGATGAGTCAAGCCCCCCACAGCCCACCCAGGATGTCTGTTCCACTCCCACTGGCACTGAGCACCACGAGAGCAGAGATGTCCGTCCCCATGGCCACGTGCCCCTAGTCTGTGCTGGGAGGGAGAAGGAGTCTTTGGTCCAAGGTTGAGTCTTCCACCCCTGAGAAGACCCAGAGCCTGCTGTGAGCTGCCTGGGAGGGAGCCCAGGCAGTGCAGGGAGCAGGCAAGGGCACAAACTCTTTCTCCTCCCTCTGCCAATGACAGAGAGCAGACACTCAGCCCGGGCTGGAAACACTGCAGGCAGGCAGGANCCCTAGTCTGTGCTGGGAGGGAGAAGGAGTCTTTGGTCCAAGGTTGAGTCTTCCACCCCTGAGAAGACACAGAGCCTGCTGTGAGTGCAGGGAGCAGGCAGGGGAGCAGGCAGGGGCACAAACTCTTTCTCCTCCCTCTGCCAATGACAGAGAGCAGACACTCAGCCTGGGCTGGAAACACTGCAGGCAGGCAGGAGCAGGCAGGCAAAAGCAGACAGGAGCAGCCAGGAGCAGGCAGGAGTAGGCAGAAATGGGTAGATAGAAGCAGGCAGGAGCAGGCAAGGCAGAAGCAAGCAGGCAGGCAGGAGCAGGCAGAAGCAGAAGGGAGGTACATGCAGGAAGGAGCAGGCAGGAGCAGGTAGGGAGGTAGGAGCAGCAGGAGCAGGCAAAAGAGCAGGCAGGAGAGCTGGCAGATGCTGGCAGCACAGACCTCCACCCTCCACAGGCAGGTAAGTGCAGGCACTGTCACTGTGGCTCTCTGGACATCGTGGTGACAGTGACTTTGCTTACAAGGTGCTCAGCACTCGAGCTGCCTCACTCACTCTTTGCTGACTAAGAAACTCCACCTTGGCAACTTGCAAGCCTTCATTGACAATAAACAATCAACATCATTGAGAAAAGTGCAATTCCAAGCTAATTCCCAGCTGAGTTACCTCAGCTGGCAAAGCTGGAAGGATCTTTTTGGCAAAGACTTAGCTCTTTCAATAAAAAATGAAAGAAGATCCTGAGAACAGTTCCTTGAAAGAAATTTTTAAAAAACCACAAACAAACAAACAAAAAACCCCCAACCTTTCTTATTTATCTTGGTACTTTTATTTATAGAATGTTGGGTATTTTTAAAAGGTGAATGCAAAGAGGAAGCACAGACCTGAAAGCCCCACAAGGATCTGGTCTCTGGGAGCAAATAATAAGGAATCCTTCCTAGGAACTTTATACCAGAAACATCTTCCATAGTGTTTCATGGCCTTAAAACAATACAAATGAAATCTGTTTTAAAAGCCACCAGTGATGAGATTGGCTAGAAAGGTCCTGGGTCAGGACAAGCTCCAGTACCAGCACAGACTGGGGGATGGATGGATGGATGGATGGATGGATGGAGAGCAGCTCTGTGGAGAAGGACTTTCCAGCTGAACTCCCATTTGCCAAAAGAGATTTGGGACATCAGTGACCTCTGTGCAGTCCTTCACTTCCCAAAGGCTGACATTTATTCTTGGAAACAGAGCTCAGAGTTTCACATTGCAGCTTATTGATTCAAGCTGTGGAAAACAAGAACAAAAACATCACATGCTGACTCAACCCTTTCCTCATTTTCTGGAATTCTTTTCAACTCTGACCAACACAACCATTTGCAGCAGGTATGACACAATGGGGAGCAGGCAGAGGGGGACAGGGGAGAACTGCTCAACCTCTGCTCCAAGCAGAGCCAGGCCTGTCCCATGCATGCAGGAGCAACACAAGGAGCTCCAGCTGCCTGCCAAGCTGTAGAAACAGGACATGGCAAAGCCATCCACCTGCCTTTGCCAGGAGCAGGGCACAGGAAACAACCAGTACTGCCAGGAAGGACCAGTAGCCCTGGGATTTTTAACTTCCTGAATGCCAGGAACAAATCCTGTTCAAGGTGCAGCAAGGAGAGATGCTGCCAGGACTCAAGGTCAGCGCAAAATGTCCAGGCTTTTACACAGCAGCAGAACAGACATGATGCGCAGGAGGGTCTGAAAAGCTTGTGGGATCTACTGGGATGAAAGGTGCACCCTGAATCACCCCTCATTCATCCACCTGGCTGTGTTTTGGGGTGATCCAGAATGGATTAAATTGCAGCTTTTGACTTTTTACATCATTAAAAAGGAAGCAGGTGACATCACAGACTCCTAGAACCACAGAGTGGTTTGGGCTGGAGGGCACCTTGAAGATCATTCCCCTGCCTTGCCATGGGCAAAGACACCTTCAACTAGACCACATTGCTCCAAACCCTGTCCAACCTGGTTTTGGATATTTCCAGGGATGAGACATTCAAGTGAGCTCCTATAACATATTTGTAGGTAATTAAAAGCTGGTAGCCATCAGTGAAATTGCATTTATATAACACCATTTGATACCAGTGGTGATGGATCCTGTTTCCCAAACCCTGGACTCCCAGCATGATCCCTCCAGGCTGCCAGGCCAGTCCAGTCACTGAGAAGAACAGAGTCTGAGGGAGTTTTCCAGCAATAACTGGGCTTGTAACACCACAGTGGCCAAGGGCATCCTCATGGACCAAGCCCAGCTCAGCCCTTCCACAGCCTGCTGCTGAGACAACTATCCTGAACACCTTCAGCATGTTCTCATTCTCTGGTCATCTTCCTGCTGCTCCAAAGTAGTCTCAGAGCTGGAAAATCCCCACAGGAGGTCAATCTCAGGATGAAAGGAGAGCTGTGCTATGTGTTAGCCACAGAGCCACTGAATCATCAAGGGTGGGAAGGACATTCAAGGACATCAAATCCAACGTTTGACCAAATACTACCATGATCACTAAACCACAGCACACTGCACATCCAGGCATGGTGACTCCACCACTCTTCTGACAAGACTCAACCACTCTCTGAGTGAAGAATTTTTTTTCTAATATCCAAGCTAAACCCCCCCTGGTACAACTTCAGGCTGTTTCCTCTTGTCCTGTCCCTGTTCCCTGGGAGCTGAGCCTGACCCTCACCTGGCTGACCCCTGCTGCATTTTTGAATGTTTTTTACCCCATTTGGGGCATTTTTACCGCATTTTGGGTGGTTTTACCCAATTTTGGGGGGTTTTTATCCCATTTTGAGTGTTTTTATCCCATTTTGGGTTGGTTTTACTCCATTTTGGGAACCCCAGCCTTATTTTTTGGTGTTTTTGCCCCATTTTGGAAGGTTTTGCCCAATTTTTGGAAGGTTTTACCCCATTTTGGGAGTTTTTACCACATTTTTGAGTGTTTTTACCTCATTGTGGGTGGTTTTAGCCCATTTTTTCGTTGTTTTTACTCCATTTTGGATGTTTTTACCCCTTTTTGGAAGTTGTGCAGAGCCACAAGGTCCCCGCTGAGCCTCCTCTTCTCCAGCCAGAGCTTCCCCAGCTCCCTCAGCTGCTGCTGGTTTTCCAGACCCTTCTCTGGACACATCCAGCCCCTTGATGTCTTTGTTGGAGTGAGAGACCCAGAACTGAACACAGGATTTTGAACACACCAGAGCCCAGCCCAGATGGATGGTCCTGTGCTGGTACCAACACTGCTGGTAACAAAGGCTTTTTCTGCAGCCACTTGCTGGGTGTTCATAACTCAGGGGATCACAGTGCTCACACCAAAGCACCTTGCTCTGGTGACAACCCCGTGCAGGGCTGGCAGAGCAGAGCCAGTGCAGTGCCTTGCTCCAGTTTCTCTGTTTTCAGAGAAAGTTGGAGCTCATTGTTTTTTTCCCCAATTAACGCTAAAACAGCAGGTTGTAAACAGTGAGGGATGAAGGAGAGTCATGTGTAAATGACATAATTAATGCCTGACATGAGCTTGAATCCAACTCCTGTAACAACACAGCTCCTGAAATCTGCTGCCCATCCTGCCTGCAGAAGGCTCATTGAGCTTCCTGCCTCACACCCAGTACCAAACCCAGACCCACAGCTCATCTCCAGCATCCTCAGCTCAACACATCCCCCACTGCCCTTCCAGCTTCCAGCTGCCCTGGAGCAGCTGTTGGGAAAGCAGGAGGTCTCTGAGCTGGCAGGAAACAGCAAGGATCTACAGCTCAGAGCAGGGGACTTTAGGAGATCTTTTAATCAAAAGCAGGATCTGATGGAAGCCCTGATGGAAGCACAGGATCCAGGGAGTGCTGTGGGGGCAAGGGCAGGTGGCTGCACCCCCTGGGACTCATCCCACCTTCACCAGGGGCACCCAATTAAGACAGCAAAATTTATGCAAGCAAATGGCTGTGGATGGCTGCTCCCACCTGCTGCAAACGTGCCCATTTGTCAGAGCTTCTCAGCCCTGCAACATCATTCCCAAAGTTGTTCTCCTGGAGCAATTAGCTGGCTGATGAGCAAACACTCCTTCCCTTTCCATGGTCGTCTTCTGTTTTCCCTATGGCTCTCCTCCAAGCCCTTCCATTCATCCTGTCAGCTCCAGGACAGCACTGGAGAAACCAGTCCCTCCACTGCCTGCTCCCATTCTACCTGGAGCCACACACAAACCCTTGGCAGCTCCAGGATGGACAGAGGCACCTGAGATGCAGTGCTGGAGCTCACAGGCACCAAAGCTGCCCCAGCCCTCCCACTGACACTGAGGGCACAGGTACCAGCTAAAGCTCCTCAGCACTATTTTTGCAACACTGGCTGCACTAATTGTCTTACCTTCTTTAGCTCTCCCAATCGAATTCCACTTTGAATACTCCATTATTTTACTCAGAAGCAAGGTTGGTTTAATCAGTCAATAATTACCCAGCATATTCCCTCTCTCTCTTTAGAATCGATGCTCTTCTACCTCCCAAGCTTCCAGTGCCCACTAGGTATGCCAGAAATTATTGGAAATCAACACTAATGGCAAAGGCACCATCTTAGTCAGCTCCTGGAAAACTTCCCAATCAATACCTTCAGGCAGCCTGAATGCAGCAGTGCCTATTTTTGGTATCAACTGTTTAGCAACAAACTGATTTACTGCTGGAATGCTGGAATTTAATCAGCATAAGATACATCATGTAGTTCCCAAAAAAAAGGAGAAGCGTTTCCCATATGTTTGTGTCCTTTCTGCATCATTCTCTCATTTTCCTTTACTAATGCACCAAAATGGTTGAGAGGTTCTGCTCTTCTTCAAGCACCTCAAGAAAACTTTCAGCTTTGTCCTCCAGGCCACTGCTGGGTGGGTTTTCTGGCTCCCTGTGACTCCCAGCTCCAGTTTCTGTGACACTGGGAGAGGGTGGGAAAATATTCTCCTCCTCACCACACATGGGAGAGCAGAGACAAATGTAAATCCATGGCAAGTGAAACTCCAGGAGTAGGAGGTACAGGGAAGTGGTAAGAAACACTTAGGCATGCAGGGAGGATAAAGTGCTTTAAATTTATTTTGTGAGCACTTGTTATCAAGGAGCAAGACAGGACCATCCAGATGATTGAGTGTCCCTGGTACTGAGACCTGCCCTTGAAGGGTCCTTCTCCTAGGCTGTGACAAAGATGTTTCATACTTCATCCAAACAAATCTTTCTTCCAGGTCTGAGGAACACAACCTAGGGTGAATTTGGGATCACAGATAAGCAATTGCAATTCTGTAGGGCTTTAAATGTCTCGTAAACAAAGATGTCTGGAGCAACTAAATAATTCCTTTTTGTTCCAAGCTTTAATCACAGGATCACAGACTCACAGGGTGGTTTGGGTTGGAAGTGACCTTCCAAGATCATCCAGTAAAACTCCCTTCCATGGGCAGGGACACCTTCCACTAGACCAACTTGCTCCAAGCCCTGTCCAATATGGCTTTAAACAATTCCAGGGATGGGCAACCACAGCTGCTCTGGGCACCCTGTGCCAGCTCCTCATGGTCTGACTTTTTTCCCCATGTCCAACCTGACTCCACCCTCAGTTCAACACCACTGTCCTGTGCTGGGACCCCAGAGCTGGAGGCAGCTCCAGGGAGTCTCAGGAGAGCAGAGCAGAGGGGGAACACCCCCTCCCTCCCCTGCTGCCCACACTGCTGAGGATGAGCCCAGGAGACACCTGGCTTCCTGTGCTGCCAGTGCCCATGGCAAGGTCAAATCCCTTTTGTCACCCACCAGAATCCTCCAGTTCTTCTCTGCA
>VWYP01013776.1:175875-218111 GCA_013400435.1 Pycnonotus jocosus | reverse complement strand
TCCATCCATCATCCATCCATCATCCCTCCCTCCATCCCTCCCTCCCTCCATCCATCATCCATCCCTCCCTCCCTCCATCCATCATCCATCCATCCATCCATCCATCCATCATCCATCTATCCATCCATCATCCATCCCATCCATCATCTATCCCTCTATCCCTCCATCTCTCCATCCCTCCATCCATCCCCCAGTCTGTGCTGGCACTGGGGATTGCCCCAGCCCAGATGCAGGACCTTGTGTTTGGCCCAGTTCAACTCCACGTCTCTCTCATGCTTTTGGTAACTTTATTCCTGTACTTCAGTGTCCCAAGGCACTTTACCCATCCCTCCCCAGGTCCTAGGACACACCACAGCTCTTTCCAAAATCAGACAGGCCCTAAATGCTGTATTCAAATTCTTCTGGATGAGACAGTGAGTCTGTGCCCTTGAGGGGCCCTGTGATTGAGCATCCCAAAGGATGGGGGATAAGGAGGTCCTGATGGAGGGACTGGGTGCAGCACAGGAGGGAGGAAAGTCCTTCACCCCTGACAAGGTGACACACAGTGAGCCCATTTGGACAGAGAGACACAGGGCTTTGTGCAGAAAGGAAGCCAGCTGGGGAATTGTGGAAAGGTTATTTTTAGAGTTGCACATTTCCATGATAAAGAGCAAGTATTACCTCTGGCTGAAAACTTTTTATACCACTGACAGAAAAAAAAAAAACAACTGACCAGCAGTAGTCCTACCTCTCAGAGCTCCAGTTGGGAGCACACTTGAGATGCTGCAGTTGGTACCCAAAGCAGCAAGTGTGAAATAAAGACTCAAAATAATGCACCCACAAAGAATTTAGACACCTGAACCTTCCAAATCCAGATTTAAAAAAAAAAAAAAAAAAAAAGTGTGATTTATATTTTTAAACACTGACTGAATTGCAGGGAATTGTGTCATTTCATTCAAATTGTCAGGTCCCCATGAGGACAACACACAGGCAGGTCACAGTAGCTAGGAAGGGCCTTAAGGACATCCTGCAGCCACTGTCACCTGCAGTCACTGTCATCATCCCTGCACAGTGGTTGTCTCGCAGCTTCTTCAGACTCCATTAACTAAGGAAATGGGATAGCCCAAAATTCCAAGTTGGAAGGAAGGTATAACCCATAGGTTGCCCTGTAAATTTGAAAGATCCAAATGGGTGATTCTCAGGGAAAGGTCAAAAAGGGGGAAAAAATCCACCTCACAGTGCTGGGTACCTGTTCAAGGATCTTTTCACATAGCCATGGACTTGCAGGGTGGTTTGGGTTGGAAGGGACCTCAAAGCTCATCTCACTGCAATCCCCTGCCATGGGCAGGGACACTTCCCACTATCCCAGGTTGCTCTAAGCCCTGTCCAACCTGGTCTTGAGCATTTCCAAGGATGGGGCAGCCACAGCTTCTCTGGCCAAACTGTGCCAGGGCCTCACCACCCTCATGGTACAACATTTCCTTATGTCCAGGCCAATTTTTTTTGCAGATGATGGCAACAGCAAGGCAGGGTTTGGTCCATCCATGGCTCCAAACACAGCAGTGACCCAGCTCTGTGCCTGCATGTGGGTTACATGTGCTGGGCCCTCTTCCATGATCCCTGTCCCAAGGCTGACTCACTGCCTCTATCTCTGGCTTGTTAATTTACCAAAAATTAGAAACAACTTGTTTCTGATGCAGCTCTGGAGCAGAGGAACACACCTGCCACTGGCTGGGGACCTTCCTCCCCCAGCAAGCTGAACAATTGGCAGCCTCTGCCCAGTCCCCCTAGCACACAGCTCTGCCCAGAACCTCCCCATCCATTGACCCTGCAGTGTCCAAGTGCTGCTTGGGAGCTGTGTGCCATGGGAGCCACATGAGCCTGTGTGCTGTGGAGCTGTGTGGCATGGGAACTGCAGAAGCCATGTGCTGTGGGAGCTGTGTGCCATGGGAACTGCAGAAGCCATGCGCTGTGGGAGCTGTGTGCCATGGGAACTGCAGAAGCCATGTGCTGTGGGAGCTGCAGGAGCTGTGTGGGATAGCAGCCGTGTGCTGCGGGAGCTGCACGTTTTGGGAGCTGTGTGGGAGCTTTATGCCACGGGAGCCATGTGCCATGGGAGCTGTGTGCTGTAGGAGCTGTGTGGTGTGGGAGCCAAACGTTTTGGGAGCTGTGGGAGCTGTCTGCCTGGGGAGCTGTGTGGGAACTGTGTGCTGTGGCAGTAATGTGCTGTGGGAGGTTTGTACCACGGGGGCTGTGTGCCATGGGAGCCATGTGCCATGGGAGATCTGTTCCAGAGGAGCTGTGTGCCATGGGAGCCATGTGCTAGAGGAGCTGTGTGCCATGGGAGTTGTGTGCCAGGGAAGCTGTGTGCCACAGGAGCTGTGTGCCATGGGAACTGTGATCCAGGGAAGCTGTGTGCCATAGGATCTGTGTGCCAGGGGAGCTGTGTGCCATGGGAACCATGTACCAGAGGAGCTGTGTGGCAGTGGAGCCGTGTGCCATGGAATTTGTGTGCCATGGGAGTTGTGTGCCAGAGGAGCTGTGTGCCAGGGAATCTGTGTGCCAGGGGAGCTGTGTGCCAGGAGAGCTGTGTGCCATGGAATCTGTGTTCCAGGGGCTCCATGTGCCATAGGATTCATGTGCCATGGAATCTGTGTTCCAGGGGATCCATGTGCCATAGGATTCATGTGCTAGGGCACCTATGTGCCATGGGAGCTGTTTGCCACAGGACCCATGTGCCATGGATTTGTGTTGCAGGGAATCTGTGTGCCAGGGGAGCTGTGTTCCAGGGGCTCTGTGTGCTGCTGCAGGGTGTGTGAGCTGTGCACCACCCGAGCTGCACACACACAGCAGCCATGGCAGTGCTGACGTGCTCCCCGGCACGCTCACTCAGCCTCCCACTCCTCCCTGGCAGCAGCGTCAGCCGCCGGCGTCACTGCTGTGTCATCAGCTGCCTTCTGCACAGAGCTCGTTAATCCACTGGAGGGGAAATCTCCCATCCAATAGAGGAGGGATCAGGGAATCCCAAAAGCAAGCTGAATGTAGGACCGTGCTTTCTTCCCGCTTCACCGTCCTGGTTTTCCCACAGTGTCCTTGCTCCGCGCTCTCTTGAAGGGCAGGTGACCTCTGACAGAGGGAGGGAGGGAGGTGTGTGGGAGAAAACCCAAATCCAATTGCGTGATTTCATCTTGAACAAGAAAGATGAAATCACACAACATGGGATGAACAGAAAATAACAAAGATGCTACGAATTCCTGCAACACAGTGCAGTGATGTGCTTGGGCTGGATAGGAAGAGGAGGGAAAACAGGATGGATGCAGGTCTGGCATTGCACAGAACAACTGCAAAGGGCTCACTCGCCCTGCCCAACTCTTGAACAGGCAATAGTTTTGTGTACTGTCTGCTGGTGTTCCCCATGCTTCCCCCTTGGCACCTACTCTCCCACTCTCTCCTAGCCCCACATCTTTGCAGCCTCCTCCCAAGCCCTTCTTCCCTCTCTGATGTCAGATCCTCTTGCTGTTTTTCTCCTTTAATTATGGCTCCATCTTCACACTCTGGAATTCACTCTCCTCTGCCAATTCATTCTCCAGATCCCTTCCTTTGCCAGGATTTGTCTTTCCCATTACCTCCAATCCTGGGTTCAGTTTGAGTTGTGTCAGGGGAGATTTAGGTTGGATATTGGGGAAAAATTGTTCATAAAAGGCCTGTCCAGCCCTGGCACAGGTGCCCAGGACTGTGATGGAACCACTATCCCTGGATGGGTTTAACACACCCATGGGTTAGTGGTGGGCCTTGGCAGTACTGGGGAAACAGCAGGACTTAATGATCTTGGAAGTCTTTCCCAATCATAATGAATCCATGATTCCATCCCCCAGACATCAGAAACCCCAATACAATCACAGCAGCTCCTCCTCCTCCCCTGTTTGAACTCCACATGTCTGCACATCCTTCACTCTGCAGGGTGGTATTTCTACCATTTAGAAAACAGGATTTATATTCTCTGGGGGGACTCCTTGGGGAAATCTGGCACTGGGATATCTTCCAACCATGTTTGGTTGAACCCAGGGTATTCTGAACTCCACACTCATAGTGTATCCTGGCCCTCCTCACCATTCTCCAAGAGGCTTTCCCCAACAACTCCCTTTCTGCAAGTCATCCTTTCTCACATTTGCTGTCCCTCAGAGCAAGATGTGCAGGGAAAGAAAAGCACAAAGGAGAATCTCTCTGGTTTTATGGCAGGATACGGCAGCCAGGCACATGTGGGTATACCTCACCCGTGCTACCAAGCTGGACACAGGGACCAGATGATTAAAGATTTGGGGTGGGATAGGAATAAAATGATTTATGAGTCCCATTGCAGGGGTCAATCGTGGGGCAAGTTCCATTCAGTGTTTTCATTAAGAGCTTACAGACTGGAGGAAAACCATCCACCAGCTTGCAGGGGTGGCACACGAGAGCTGTATTGGCCTCATGTATCTGATGGAAAGGCGCACTTGATTAATTACAAATCCAGGCTAAAGTCAATTACAGACATACTGGAGAAAGACAAGTCTCAGCTGGTTCCTAGGGATAACAATAATCTAACAGTCAAATACAATTCCAGAGCCTTCTATCTGCTCACACACTGGGAGGAGCTGTTCCAAGGAGCCTTCCAAGCAAGGCTGCAGCCAATGGCAGGATGGTAGGTGTGGGAATCAAACATTTGCTCTTTTCCTTGCTGAAGAGCAAATCTGAGCAGGAGTTGGGCAGACTGAGTCTCCCCAAGCTCAGATGAGGTCTGTAAGCCCAGCCCCTAACACAACACTGACCTTGCATCCCCACAGTGCTTCCACACTGACAAGGGTGTACCATGAGAAAATCAAGTGCAACAGCAGCTGCAAAGCAGGATTTAACCCAAGGGAGATCTAGAGATTCTGCCTGATTGCTGCACGTGGGTGCTGCCCATGCACACAGGAGCCTCAATGCCACCTCATGTCAGCAGATCTGGTTAATCCAATTTTCCAGAAGTTGGTGATCACTAATGCTTGCCTTGCCAGCTTCTTGCAGTCTGTGGTTATTGAATTTCCTCGTTCTGGGTTGAGGGAAGTTCAGGATTCCCATTCCAGGCTCAGGGATGCCACAGGACTGCTAGCCTGGAACTGGGACAGGAACTGTTCCAGGTACCACACCAGTGTGCAGTGGTCAGGAGTGACAGGTTTTGGTTTCCACCTCAGGAACTCATAATGGTCTCTGAACATCTGAGAATCATGCACTGACCATCAATGGACATGGTCCACCTGATGGTGAAGGTCTGTGTTCTCAAGCAGCCACCTCTGACCCAAAGTTCACACTCTCTGGACCAAAGTAGGCACCAAATCTGCACTTAGGTTGTCAGGAATCTCCACTGACTGAGGCCTCATCCCTTTCATGGAGGCCACATCACCTGAGCCCTTTGGCGTGCCAGGATTTCAGTCTTTCCTGCTTTTGACCTCCCACAGCCTCCAGGGGTGGAGCAGAGCTGTGTGCCAACACCAACCAACCTGTGGTTGTGTAAGGAAAGGGGTTTTACCACAGTGGTGACTGATGACAGGTCACACAGAGACCCCGTGGAGTTTCCACACTTGGGGATATTCACATACCCATGGACACAGCCCTGGGAAACCTGCTCCAGGTGACCCAGCTCAACCCAGGTGACTTCCAAAGGTCACTTCCCACTTCAACCAATCTGCTTCTGTAAAAATAAGGAGCTGCAGTGCCCCGTGATGCATCAGACCAGACGAAAGATGCTGCTATGCTGTGTTTTGGGGTGTCACAGGAGGTCACATGGCTGCAGAACATCTCCTGTCCCATGCTGCAAACGGGACATGCAGCGCTCCCAAACAGGGCTGGAGGGGCACAGCCTGCACCTTTGCTGGACACACACAAAAAGAAATTCCTCATCTGGACACTGGCTGAAACAGCTGGGAGGAGACCCAGGAAAGCAAGGAGATGGCATTAAAAGTTGTTCAAGAACAAGAGAAAATGCCTTACAGACGGAGATCCCACAGACACGTTTGTCACAATCTGCTCTCACCTCACAGGGAGGAAATGCTGGAAACTGAAGAGCTGCTCAGTGTCCATCATGCCCTTTCATCAAAACCTTGAACTCCTGGATGGCCTCCTTTGTCAAAATCAATGTACCAAGTCCGGTGGTACACAGGACACACACGCAGCTCAAGGTCAAGACACAGGAGTGCCAGGTAGCACTGTGGTCCTGGACCACCAGCAGTGTCTGGTTGGGAAGTCCAGCCATCCCCCACCCATATCTGATGGCACCAACCAGCTGCCTTTCTCTCTGAACTGCCTGCCTGTCCACGTCCTGCAACACAGGATGCTCTTAATCTCCTCCCCCAGACACACTACAGGGACCAAGGAACAACCAGGAATAACCAGCAGCATGGAGTCAAAATCCAACACTGGTGCAGTGCTGCTGCTGTGGCCAGATGGCTCTGAGAAGGTGAATCTCCATCAAGTTTTTATGAAGGAAATCCCATTCTTTCACACTGAAGATACATCAAGAAATAACAGTTCAGGCTGGTGCTGCCTTTTAGCAGGATTGCACACACACACACAGAGGCCACAAAGCTGTTTCCCTCTGGCATCACCAGCATCCCACTAGGGACAAGTCCATTTCCTCTTACCATTAATTATTACTTATTAGGAACCTGCAAGGATTGAATAGCTTATTCCAAAGCTCCTCCTAGTTGTTTCAGTATCTCCCTCCTGCCAAGGTAAGGTGGGAACCTCTGCCCTCAAGCTGTGGAAGATGTCATGTGACAGATAAACACCCCAATAACACAGAGAGATAAAGGCCAAGAGCCTTCTCCAGCACCAATGCTTTCCCCAGATTGACCCAGAGAGAGGCTGGGCAGCAGGAGATGGCAAGCAAGGGTGACAGCTCTGCAGCAGATTTTATCCACTGCTTCCCCAGGGCTTGCTCTGATGACACCCAAGGAGGGGCCACATCTCCATGCCACAGCACAGGGCTGTTTGTCAGCACTGTGGCCCAGCTCTGGTCTCCATCCTGACATTTCAGGAGCTCTGTGGGAGCTATTTTGGTCTCTGCCAAGGGCAGAGCTCTGACACAGGCAGCCAGAGGAAGGGGGAGGCAAGGGGGATGCAGGAGGAGAAGCTTCCCAGACAATGCAGAGATCAGCAGCACCCCCCATGTCCTGGAGCCCACTGCCCCACACAGGCTGCTTGAGGGAAGGGTGGATTTGCTCCCAGCCAGCCCCAGGCTGGGGAGCTGGGAAACTGCACAGAGCTGTCCTGGAGGAGGACATGGAGCCACCCCACACAGAGAAAGCTGACCTGCCAACCCCCTTCCACCACCTCCAGATGCAGCAAGACCTGCACATCCCAGCTTGGACAGGCACAGGCTGAGCCTGTGCTAGGGCAGGAGCAGCTCAGCAGAGCACCAGGAGCCTGCACAGCACTTCAGAGAATCCCAGAATCATGGATCAGCTGGGGCTGGAAGGCACCCTCAAAGGTGATCCAGTCCAACCCTCTGCCATGGCAGGGACACCTTCCACTGTCCCAGATTGCTCCAAGCCCCATCCAGTCTGGCCTTGGACGCTTCCAGGGATGGAGCTGGACCACAGCTCCTCTGGGCAACCTGTGCCAGGGCTTCAACTCCCTCACAGGTAAGGATTTCTTATTAATATCTAATCTAATCTAATCTAATCTCCCCTCTTTTAGATTAAAACTTCTTCTGTCACCATTTACATGTGAAAAGTCACCCTCTTTTTCATAAGCCCCCTTTAAGCTTGAAGGGTGTCTAGGTTCTCCCCAGAGCCTTCTCATCCCTAGGCTGAACACCCCCAGCTCTCTCAGTCTGTCTCCAGAGCAGAGGGGCTCCAGATCTTTGATTCTCCACATTTCCCTGTGGAGGACCAGGTCAGAGAGCACATTTCGCCACCAGGAACTGAGCCTAGAAGAGCAGAGGGGCAGAGGGGGCAGCCAGCATGAGGCTGTCTGTCCTGCTTCAGCCCAGCTGGGTACAATTTTGCCTGCAGAAAGCAAGCAGGAAGGTATTTTCAATTTACATTCATCCTGCAATGTTAATTAGGACAGGCACACATAAGGCAGGAGAGTTTTCCAAGTCCCAGGCCCCATCAAGCCACAACTGCTGTGTAAAACTCCAGGTCCTGCTTGAGACAAACTTGGGACAGTTCAGAACCTGGTCTGAAGTTGGTCTCCTACTGTATTCAAAACTGGAAATGGGAATACCAACCCCAGGGGATAATGGGATTATGGTGCTCCTGCTAGAGATGGAGCCAGGCAGCAGCAGCATTCCCCACAGCTGAGGTGCCAGAGCAGCTGACTGCAAGAAGACCCCACCAGGGGCTCAGAAAAGCCTGTTTATATCACAAGAATTTCGATTTTTCACACGAAAAATTACTTCAATCATATAAACATGAGGGTTTTTTTCCATTTTTCTGCTGCTCACAGCTGATGGGATGTCATTCCCAGCTGCTCCATCCATCTCAATGACCACCTTCCCACCAGTGGTAGGTTCAGAGGCTGGTCCCAAGAGGAAGCCCCTCACCAGCAAAGTTAATGACTAATTTCTTCACTTCAGGCTGCTGGAAAAAGCAGCTCAGCTTTTCTAGTGAGAGAGGAGGAGCTCCCCAGGGCCTCAGTGCTGTGTCCTGCTCAGACCTGGTACACCCTGGAAATGGAGCTACAATGGCAAACACCGACAAGTCCTTTTATCAGCATTTTATTCATGTAAAACTGAACAACAGGGCAAACAAAAAAGAACAAGATTGAGGGTCTAAATGCTACTTCATTATCTTTTCAATTAAGAGCAAATTTTACACATCCTTCCCCAGCTAAATCTTGAGAGCAGCTCCATTTGATGTGGCTCCACCACTGCAGAATTGGAACAGCAGGAACTAAGCAGGATCTTCTTAAAATTCAGAAGAAAATAAGGTGGGTGATGTTCTGCCTACATTCTCCAACTTGCTTTCCCACCAGGCTGCTTTCCTGTGGCACCAGAAGCTATTAAAAGCCCTTGCAGTAGTCTCAAGAGCACAGAATTATCTTCCAGATTGGGAGCTCCAGATTCCTTTTGGTCTTGGTGAGATATATAATCCACACATGGTGCCATTACCCACTCTAAGCACTGTCTCTGCAAGAACCCCAGATGGATGCCAAGAATAAGGCACTTCTTATAGCTGAGGCATTTTTAAGAGATGTTAACATGCCTTGCATAAACGTGTCCTACTTTCTGACTTGGGTTGAACACACATGAGTCACTCAGCTGCATCCTCCTGAAAGCCCACACCTGTACAGAAAAATCCCACCTCCTCTCTCACACACACAACCTGATCAGGAAGTGATGACAAAGACATGGACATGCTGGTTTTATCATCATGATCCAAAACTTTTAAGCCCTCAATGGAAAAAAAAAATGTTACTCCACATCACGGCCCAATGCACTGCGGAGTCACCTTCCACCATCAGCACAGGAGGATGCTTTTACAGGTGACTTTGAGCTCAGGACAGACCTGGGCCTAGAAACAAGGTATCAGCATGAGGTTCAAATTGCTTTTCATCACGGAACAGTACGTGGAGTGACAAGAAGTGACACAAAGACCTCGTGCTCCTTCCAGGCACAATGGGGACAATGTTCTCCACCACACAAGGACAAGGCTTTGCTCACCTCAGAGAGCAGATGTAGCACCTGACTGGCTCTGCTGCTCTTCCCATGGAAAGAGGAGCCTTTCAAGCCTTGACATTGCCACCTCTCCTCAAAAACCTTCTCACTATGCTAAAAAGGACAAGAGAGGAAAGGACTGGCAGAGGTCACACCAGCTGTAGTTTCTCACCAGTGGTTTTGGCTGACAGAGAACTTTGGAACATCAGCCTTGTTTCCTCAACAAAAAGCTTCAAAGAGAGCACCTGCCAGTCTGAGAACAGCAGCTCCCTGCAGCTGAGAAGAGCAGGCAGCATCACAGCTTGTTCAACAAGCCAAAGGCAAAGGGAGCACAAAAAACCCCTTCCAGTCAGTCTGCCCCTGCTCTGCTTTCAACCCAGAAACTTTTTAGGAGAAGCCTGTGGGTTTCTATCCACTGACTAATTGAAACAACCACAGATACAAACCGCACTGTCTCCTAATTTCTAAAAAACACTAATAAACACTAATGCACCTATGCTGCCTCAACTGCCCTCAGAGCTCCAGAGACTCCTCAGGGTCAGCTCCTTCTTGAACCCAGGGGCTCCTCACCTGAGGTTAAGGTCCTCCTTCTCCTGAGCCTTTGTATGATCAATTTTTAAAGGCAACCTTTAATTTAAGAGACTAAAGGCCAATAATCGTTTGTACTGGAAACAGTGAACTGGAAACCCTTTGACATAACCTGTCCAGCTGTAATATCCAACTGATTGCTGCAAGTTTTGAAATATTGATGCAACTGAAAAACTTTTCACATTGCAATAAAAAGCCAAACAGTATTCAAAACCTCACCCACAGGCACAGAATGAGGGCTGTTTTCATGTCATGGCACTAGAGAAAGGCTGGAGCTGACACAGACTCACTCTGCTATGTGGGCATGGCAGGATTTGGTTATTTTCCATCATAACTTTCCTCAGAAGCTGTTCCCTTCATGGCTGTGGTTTAAAGGGCAGAGGAAAAAGTTTCAAATCTGGTACCAGGTCAGATGGAGCTTAGAGCAACCTGGGATAGCAGAAGGTGTCCTGCCCATGGCAGGGGGTGGAACAAGATGAGCTTTTAAGGTCTCTTCCAACCCAAACAACTCTGTAGTATCATGATTTGATGATACTCACCACTTTTGACCAGACCTGAGAGGAAAAAGCTTGCACCAGGTTCAGACTGGGACCATGGAGGTGACAGCTCCAGGAAACCACAGAAGAATCTTTGGGTTTGGGAAATGGCACAAATGTCCTTGCACACATGCACACACACACTCAGTGGCTGACCTGGAGATGGTGCCCATCCAAACAGACTAAAACAGCATCAAGGGCATTTCATAGATTAATGGAATCACGGACCTACAGTGGTTTGGATTGGAAACAACCCAAAAAAGCTCATTTTGTTCCACCTCCTGCCATGGGCAGGAACATCTTCCACTATCCCAAGCTGTTCCAAGCCCTGCCTAGCTGGCCTTGGACACTTCAGGGATGGGGCAACCACAGCTTCTCTGGGTAACCTGTGGCAGGGCCTCCCCACCTTTACAGAGAGAATTTCTCTCCAATATCTAAAGTGCTGCTACCTAAGGCCTATTTGCAGCCCTGACCACCCCTGGCAGCCAGCAGAACAATGATGGATCACTCCCCTTACTAAAGGTGCACAGGGAAGTGGTTCATAGGAGGCTGGTAATAAAGAATATCTGCACAAGATGGTCTTCAGCTGCACAGACATCAGTATTTACAGATCAGAAGCCAAGCCCTGACCTGCTGGATTCTATACCACCTGATTAATTATTTACCTGAAAGCTAATTAATCATCCATTAACTCTTGGTGAGCTCTTCTACCAGCAGGGCACATTCATGGAGTGACTCAATAAATGCTTCCACCATTTAGAGCTTCATATGATTAAGAAGAAAAATCTTCTGTGAGAGAGCCCCAGATATCTGAGAGGCCATGTCCCAGGTGCATTTCACCTTCTTCACCAGACAATTCTTGGGCTTTGCCCTGATCCTGTTATCCATACCATGATGCTCTGCGCTTCTCCAGACAGCACTTTTTTGTGGTTGCACCCAAAGCAACTCTTTTATTTGCATTTTTTTGCTAATAAACTGGTAACTTGATTAGGAAAATACAGTTCTGCTCCACCTCTGTGGGGCCTGGAAACTCATTAACAGTGCTGAGAGATAAGATGCTTAAACTTATTAAGCAGGCTCTGCTGGAATTAAAAGCAAGTTCAAGATTTGTTGCCTGCTCTCAAAAAACATTTCTTTCCAACAGACCCCAGGGACTGAGGCAGGATCAGCAGAAAGGGCTCTGAGGACAGAGGAGGAGACATGTCACCACAAGGGAAGTGGCAGGGCCATTAATAAGCCACACTCTCCTTTGAGACTGCTTGGCCTATTGTTGCCCAGCCAGAGCCTTTATAGCCATCATGCCCAAAACACCAATAATTCATCCCATTTCCCCAGCCATGGAATCACAGAATCTATTAGGCTGGAAAAGCCCTCTGAGATGATGAAGTCCAACCATTCCTCCATCACTGACAAAGCCACTACTACTAACCTATGTCCACAAGTGCCACATCCACACATCTGTTCAATCTATCCAGGAGTGGGGACTCCCCCACTGCTCTGCACAGCCTGTGCCAAGGCTGGACAACCCTTTCCATGATGAAATTTTCCTCAACAGCCAATCTAAATATCCCCTAGTGCAATTGAAGGCTGTTTCCTCTTGTCCTGTTCCTGTTCCCGGGGAGCAGAGCCCAACCCACACCCAGCTCCACCTTCCTGTCAGGGAGCCGTGGGGAGGGAGAAGGTCCCTCCTAAGCCACAGCCCTCCACAGTCACTAACACGGTGCAGGAGTTGCTCCTGAAGTGACAGACTGATTTCTTTGTCCCTATCAGCCAGCATCTGTAAACATCTCCTATTCAGGCTGTCTGGAATGTCAACCCAAACCCCATCTCCCGTGTCTCAGTCACAAGCCAGGATTTATGGTAACACCTCCCCAGCCCGCGTGTCCTCGTGTCGCTGTCTCCAGAGGAGACCGGTCCAAACACAGTACATCATCCCCAACTGGAGGGGAACTGGAGCGTGTTAACAACATGACAGTCCCTGACAGGGCAGCCCAGCACTGCACTGATGCAGGAGTTGCATCCATGAGCCAGCTACATTAGGTGGAAGCTCTCAGGTGTGAGAAAAGTCATCCAGCATCACCACATCCCATGAATCCACCCCCATCCCCAGGCCAGGATATGCCTTTTGGGGCAGGCTCAGCAGGCTGAGTGCCCCAGCTCAGCAATGGGGTATCCAGGGTGTGGACAGCCCTGGGGTGCAGGCTGATGGCTCCATCCCACCCTGCACACACAGAGCTGTGGAGCATCTGCAATAGGCACTGCTGAGCACCCATAGATTACAGGCAGGGCATCCCAGCACTGATAATTCCACAGCAGATTGCCACGGAAGAAGCCAAGTGACACATCAGGGGGAGTTTTTCCTCCTACTGAATGATCTCCAGCTCATAAGCAGCAATGTCCCATTGGAATGGCAGCACATTTCCATGATATTTCACTTTCCAGTTGTTCCCCATATCTGTTATTTACACCTGACTGCTGAATTCACTTGGAAA
The DNA here is from genome assembly GCA_013400435.1 of Pycnonotus jocosus. Taxonomy (NCBI): domain Eukaryota; kingdom Metazoa; phylum Chordata; class Aves; order Passeriformes; family Pycnonotidae; genus Pycnonotus; species Pycnonotus jocosus. The sequence continues at coordinate 204,837 of VWYP01013776.1, read as the reverse complement.
TACCTCAGGGCCCTTTCCCACAGCTTTGCTCTAGTTGAAGGATCAAAATCCAGGACTAGTACCCACAGAATCACTACCCAAGGAGGTGGGCCTGTGCTAGGCAGCCCAGTGACAGTGGCCACACACAACTTTGGGTCCTTCCCTCCAGCCAGCACCCATCCAGGTGGGTCCCAGTTCAGCAGGGATGCAGGAGCCACAGCCCAGCCATGCACACAGCAGTTTTGTCCTGGGGCTGGCTATCTGACAGGTTAAATCTTCCCTAGAGAACTGGGAAGCACTCTGCTCCTGATGGGAACAGCTCCTGTCCTGTGCTCCTCACTGCCTGCTGGAAGCTTGGCCATGACCTTGGAGGTTCAAACCAGCACAGAAATGAGACAGACACTGGAGGATGCAAGACAGCTTTCAGCATGGCTGCTGAATCACAGCTGCTCTGAGCTGTGCAGGCACTGGGGAGGAGCTCTTGCCAGAGGGAAAGCTGGGGGGACTTGAGGAAACTGGAATTGCAAAGAGAGGGGTTTGAGGAATGGACCATGGATGGACAGGGAATCAGTGAGATGGTCATGTCCAAACTGTAGCAGTGAATGGCTCAGTGTGCAAGAGGAAACAAGCAGTGCCCCCCAAGGGTCTGTACTAGGACCAGAACCAGTCCCTAAATCCATCAGGACACAGGCAGTGGATCAAGCAAATGCCCAGCAAGTTTGTGAAGAGTACTGAGGGAAGGGAAAGGGATCCAGAAGGACCTGGACAGGCTGGAGCAGTGGGTCCACAGGAACCTTGTGAGGTTCAACCAGGCCTGGAAAGGTCATGGATATGGATCAGGACAATCCCTGGTGCCAGCAAAGATAAAGGATGTATAGAGATGGATGGATGGATGGATGGGTGGAGAGCAGCTCTGTGGAGAAGGACTTTCCAGCTGAACTCCCATTTGCCAAAAGAGATTTGGGACATCAGTGACCTCTGTGCAGTCCTTCACTTCCCAAAGGCTGACATTTATTCTTGGAAACAGAGCTCAGAGTTTCACATTGCAGCTTATTGATTCAAGCTGTGGAAAACAAGAACAAAAACATCACATGCTGACTCAACCCTTTCCTCATTTTCTAGAATCTTTTCCAACTCTGGCCAATAGAACACTTTGCAGCAGGTATGACAGAACAGGAGGAGATGCAGAAGGGATGGATGGAGGAATGGAGGGCATCCTGCAGTCTCTAAAAGAGGAGAAATTTAGATTACATATTAGGAAGAAATTCTCCCCTGTGAGGGTGGTGAGGCCCTGGCACAGGGTGCCCAGAGAAGCTGCGGCTGCCCCTGGATCCCTGGAGGTGTCCCAGGCCAGGCTGGATGGGGCTTGGAGTGATCTGGGGTTGTGGGAGGTGTTCCAGCCTATGGCAGGGGGAGGAACAAGATGAGCCCTTAAGTCCCTTCCAACCCAAACCATTCTGCCAGTCCATGATTTCATGAACTTCCAAACCCATCACCATGGGAGCTGCTGGCACTTGCAGAGGGGAGCTACAGAGGTGTTTTCTGTGAGAAGACCCTCACCAGGAGCTGCCCCTTTGCAGGACACATCCAGTGCCAAAACAGACACTGCTGGCCAAAGCTGAGACCATCAGTGACAGTGCCTCAGATACAGGCTACAAAACAATGTCCAACAGCAGCTGTGAGGGAGAAATGAGAACATGTGAGAGAAAAAGCCCTGCAGACCCTGAGGCCAGTGCAGAAGGAGGGACTGGAGGTGCCCCAGGCACCAGAGCAGAGCTCTTCCCTGCAGCCTGTGATGAAAACCATGGTGAGGCAGGATGTCCCCCTGCAGGCACAGAGAACACCAAGCCAGAGCATGTGAATGGGTCCATAAGGGAGCTGTAACTCCACAGAGAGCCTAAGCTGGAGCAGGCTCTCTCTTGTCTGTAGGAGCTCTAACTGTGGCCTTAACACCCAGAATCACAGCTCACTCACACCATCCCCAGCCCTTGCCATTCCAGACCTTCAAAGTACTCACACAAGCTGCTATTCACCCCAAACTCCCTGAGGAAACAGCCTCAGCCTCACCAGGACCTGAGACAAGCTATAAAGAGTTCAAATTCATGGTGGGGAAGAAGCCAGGAGACAGACACTGGTTTGGGCTGTGGAATATGCATGAAGCCAACTCCTAAGTCCTCCCACTCCCTTTGCCAACAGCTCAAGCTGGGCACAGGGGATAGAGACACCCCAGGAAAGGAGCCTGACAAGGGGAAACAAAAATAAATCCCAAGACCTGACTGAGCTTTTGGGCAGCTCATGACACCAAATACTGCCCAGCTCAGGAAACAGGAGGTCCAAGTGGTACTCAAGAATGTCCCACAGATGTCCTGGCCATGTGCCTGTGTGTGGGTGGCCAGGTTGGTGAACACCAGTGTGCCAGCCCTGCCAGTGGGATTAAAAGCCCTTGCATGGCAGGCAGGCAGCTCTGGGCAGGCAGCAAGGATCAGCCTGCAGGGGCTGGGCTGGCAGCTGCCCGAGTCAGCAGCTCCCAGGCACTTGCAGGAGGCAGAGCCCTTCCAAGCAGCTCTCTCTGCAGGGCTTCCAGGAACAGCAAATGGGCAGCAGTGCCCCCACGGTGATTCATCATCTTCCTGGGACACAGGGAATCGTTATTTCCCACTCCTCTGTGCAGCTGGTGCTGCACCCACACGCCAGGGCAGCCTGGCAGCTGGCTGGATCAACCAGCTTGGAGCCCCTGGATCAACCATGGGTGCAGGAGGAGGGCAGTGGGCACAGACCCTGGGGAGAGGGGGCTGGCACAGCGTGCTGGAAGAGTGGGCTGGAGCCTCACGCAGAATGTGGGTGGTGCTGTGAGGCTGTAAAATACAGAGATTTTGGGGGGAGTTCAAGGGGAAATGGGAGATATTTGCTGTCTGAATGTTTTCCCCTAAAACAGGCACTGGAAAGGTTTAGAACAGCAGCTGAGGGCTCGATTACTGCAGTGATTTTGTCAAACATATGGCAGCACCGTGTGAACTGTCCCGAAAAAGGAACATCTTGAAGATTATCATGGAATCATTTAGGCTGGAGCAGCCCTCCAAGATCATTGAGTTCAACTGCTAACCCAGCACTGCCACCCTAACCATATCTCCAAGAGACACATCCACACATCTCTTAAATCTCTCTAGGGCTGGTGACTCCACCATTGTTCCATTGCCTGACCACACTTTCTGTGAACAAATTTTCTCCACTCTTGCTACATCCTTTCAGGGAGTTCTAGAGAGCAAGTGGCCTCTTTTTCTCCAGGCTGAGTGTTGTCTTCAGCACTGGGTAGAACATGGGATGCAGAACCACGTACTACACAGTGCCACAGCCATGCCATGGGCCAGCAGCACTGGACTGGACATCCTACTGCAGGCGTCTTTGTTTTGTCACTATTCAGAAGGGAAAAGGTCCCATGTATCTCAGGAACACTCCAGAAGCACTACTGGTTTGGGCTGAACTCAAAGCAGCTTTGCAGATTGGTGGGGAGGACAGTGGAGAGCACAGCAGGGCAGATGTGCACAGTGCCAGGTTTGCCCTGGGCTGAGGCAGAACAGCTCATTTCACCAGCTCCTGCCAAATCCCAGCCTGACCCCCTCAGATACTGGTCTCTCATCCCTGAGCTGGTTTTGTGAGGAGTTCTGCTCTGCATTGATCACTCAGGGATGGGACAGGCACCCATTCCCAACCTGATGTCAGAGCCACTCTCCAGCTGGGCTCACCTCTTGCTGCCCAGGACTGTCAGGGTTCCAGGAGTGTCTTGGAGCTGGTTCCATCACCATCCAACCTGTTCTCCCAGAGGCTGTCCACTCTCCCACTGGGTATCCTGGCTGTCCACCCCTCAATTCCTCTTCCAGTTTCTCTCAATGTCCTATTAGTTGATATTGGCAAACTGTGGGCAGCCAAACTGACCACAGCATCTGCAGCTTTCACACCACAGCACCCCACCACCAACCCAGAGAACCCTCATTTCTCATGGATGCAGCCCAGACAGGACACACCTCAAGGGGTAAGAGGAGCCACTTCTGGCAGGCTCAGCCCTGTCCAACATGAGGTCTCCCATGCTGCAGTCAGGGTTTCCCCTCCTTGGCACGTGGCACCCACCTCACCAGTCAAAGGTGCCCATGCACCCCCCCAGCAATGTCCCACCTCTCCACCAAACCCAACCCACCTGTGCTCCTCTGTGCTCCTGTATACCCACTGGGAGAGCTCCCAGGGGCCTTCAGCACTCACATTTCCTGCTCTGGCCACCACTTCCTCAGACTGCTTGCCTGAACTCTCCATTTTTAATTGACTTTTCTCCCTCTCCTCCCACCTGAAGCACATCCACACACCTCCCTGCCACATGCAAGTACACTCACCCAGGGACACACACAGCCACTGCCTTCCCAGACCCAAAAGGATTTTCACCAATAACTCCTCCTCAAGCTATTCCCAGCAGTTTTCCACTCACTATTCCTGACTTTTTCCCCTCTCAAGAATTTAATTGTAGTTTTGTAGAGTCAGTTGTTGGAATGTGCCCACAGTGGGATCTCCATAGGAGATGCTGAGGTCCCAGAGATCAGATCCCAGAACTTCTGGCCACCCTCCTCCTCCTGCCTGTGCTGCTGCCCAGCTCCTGCTGCTCCTGCTCTCAGCATGCCTAGAAAGCACCAGTCTCCCACACGTCAGAATAATCTCAGGAAAGAGTAAAAGGATTTAGGGTTTGCTCAGCTCAGCCCTCCTAAACCCATTTCTGCAGATAAGGGATTATCCCCAGAGTCAGCACCAAGACAATGGTGATTCAGCAAGAGAAGGCAGAGCTTCAGCTGCAAAAGAAACATTGCTGGGGTTGGAGGGGATCTGCTGCAGAGCACCCTCCCCACCTTGGGGTCCCTGCCCCTCTCCGCCCGCACAGGCAGCACCCCAGGAAGCCACACTGCTGGGTGACACAGCCCATCCAGCAGAGATGTGGCTGCAAGGGGTGTCAGTGCTGTGCCAGTGTGGTGACACAGCTGCACAGGGCAGGGCTGGCCTCCTCACCTCACAGATACCAGGCTGCCACTTCTGATCCTGCCATTTCCTTCTCCCAGCACTTTCCAGAGCAGCCCTGTATTCCTGTTCTTCACCCTCTGGTCTTCACACTCCCTTTAACCACCTCCCCTCACCCTGACAATGCCAAACCTGAGAGACAAAAGCATGAGGAATCCCAGTCATGTTCATGCCATGAGGACTGAAGGGATGGGGAGGGGATGGGGAGGATCCTGGCTGTTGGAAGAAGATGAGAGAAACTCAAGCACAGAGCAGTGTCTGTGACACCCAAGAGTTGTGCTGCTGATGCCACCAATGCCACCCAGCATCCCACCCACCGGGGACAATGCCACAGCCCAGCTCACTGCCCACCAGAGCAGCGTTCCCGGATGGCACAGAGGGCTCTCTGGCTCTTCTTCTCCCCTGGGTATGCAGGGCCCAGCTGGGAACCACATCAAATCCAGCAGGAATCCAATCCAAGGAGAGCCTGAGGACACCACTTGCCACAGGCAGCCCCCCAGCCCACTGCATCCAGAGACGGCTGGGAGAGCCCTGGCCTGGAGCTGAGCTCTGCCAGTCCAGACAGCAAAGGGCACAGCTGCCATATCCCCTCATGTTTTGGCTCCTTTCTCTCCTTCCTCTCTTTCTAACCTCCCTGGATGACAAGACTCAGGCTTCAGGAGAGGGCCAACAGATTCACTGTGCAGCCAGCTCAGCTCACCCATCCACCCACGTGGATCCCAGCCAGGGCTCAGGGACCAGCCAGGGCTGGAAACCACAACGGGAGTGGGACCAAATCCACACACACACACACAAGATGAACCAGCAAAGAGAGACAAGGGTGCCACAGGCAGCACAGCTCAGGGCAGTGCTGGCCTCGTGTCCCCTCACCTCCAGGGCTCTCTGCCTCCCACTCTATCCCAAGCCACCAGCACACAGAAGAACAGGGACTGAGGAACTGTCCTGGGTGACACTGCTGCCAGCCACACAGAGCCAAGGAGCCACAGGGCCCTCCTGCCCTGAGATGGGAGCAGGAGCACCTCCAGCAGTAAGGATGGGCTCCTGCTCCACAGTCACCTCCTCACTGCCCATCACACAACAGGGAGTGCAGCCCAAAGGAGATAAAGTTTTCCAGCAGCAGCAGCAACACAGGTTCCAGAAGTGACACTAACCCTTCGGGCTAAATTAAGCCCAAAATAATTACAGAGCAGGAAATTTTGATTCTGTTTCTTCATGTTGCCATGAACCAGACTCCAGGTAACTGATACTAACTCTGCACTCAGTGTGGTGGATCACTCAGTGCTGCTCAGGGTGATGGGGCAGACAATGGATGCTGGTGATCATGGAGCTGGGGTGTGCAGGAGAACTGCATGGGAAAAGGGAATCTCACCTGGGATAACACATCAAAGGGAAACAAAAGAAAAAGCCAGAGGGGCAGAGGAAGAGAAGAGGACAGAGATGTCCCAGGTACCCTTACTGCAGTGTTGGGATGGGGCATAGAAGGTCCATGTGTCCTATTCCTGTGGGCAGCACCCAAGGGCCAGCAGTGGGTGCCACCAGGCACAACACAGCTGCCAGAGCCTCACACAGATGGTGGCAAAGGGAAGGCGAGGAACAGCATGAGCATTCCTGCTTCCATCACCTGAGCAGCCCCACACCCATGGCCTGAGAATCCATAAACTCATGGCCTAGGCACCCCTGGCACCCATGGCCCAACCACACCCACGACCACACTCACCTCTGTTCTGCCTGCACCCCACAGCACCCACCGGACCAGTGCCAGGAGAAACTGGGCTGGTTTAGAGCTGAAGGGTGGCATTTTGCCAGCTTGTTCCCAGAGACCATGGGGAGGGCTGGAGTGATCACAAGCTGACATAGAGCTGAGATCCTTGCTCAACACAGAGGAGTCACCGTGACCTGCCAGCCCTCGCTCTGCCCACGTCCTTCAAACACACCCCAGGCACAGCACCCACCACCCAGACACAGGAAACCCCAGCCCAAACCACACAGACAGATCTCAACTTCCACAGAGAAGCTGAAAAGCTCAAGAAATTCTGACCAGCAGCTAGGTCAAAAGTCCTGGAGATTTTATACCCTGGGGTATTCCACCTCTTTAAAACCAAAGCTGGGGCAGATGCTGGGCCTGGGAAGGCTGGGGTTGTGCAAAGCCTACACAGAACACCTGAGCTGCTGCAGCAACCTGGCAGAATGAAACCAGAAGGACAAACAGCTCTTTAAGCAGAATATTTTTGCTCCTGGCCTGACCTTGGTTTGTAAGTCGATTGTAAACAGACTCTGGCTGGAAAGGAGAAGACCACTGCAGGGTATGTCCTAGAGTGGCCCTTCAACAAGGATTATTGGCAGGAAAAACAAAACTCCTCCAAGATGGAGCTGGAGCAGTGTGTGCAAGGGTGACAGAAGTATCTGTGTGACACAGGGACAGGATGAAGCCACCTGAGGCAACCCAAGCACAGTGTGGCATTGCAAAAAGGGCCACAGGCAGCATTAGCACCACGCTGCGAGGGATGGCCAGGCTAAGTGAGCTACTGGAGACAGTTCAGGAGATCCTGGACCCCCCCAGTGGGCACAGGAACCCCATCCCTGCACCACACACCCCTCCAGTCTCTGCATCACACACCAGGTTTGGTATAAGGGGCAGCCACAGCTGCACTGACCATGGGTGAACAGACAGGCTGAGAACACGTTCCCTAAGGGACCTGCCTGGAGGAGGGAGAAGCAGGAAGAGAGGCAGGATGCTGAGAGCCACAGGGGCAGGTGGCACCTGTTCTTGCTGTCCCCATGAGTGCCTGCTCTGCTGTGACTCTGCTGCCCCACCATGGCCTTCCCACCCCACTGAAGCTGCTGGTGAGGACCATGGCATCCACCAGCTGCACTGCTGTGTCCTCCAGCTTCAGTCCCACTCCAGGAGCTGCAGGAAGCAACCAGAATCATCCAGCCTCCCTGGGCCACTCACGATTTTACATCCATCAAAGCCACTCCATATCCTGACATCCAACTAGGCCAAGGGCAAAGTCCTGGGTCAGGGTCAGGGCAATCCCCAGTGCCAGCACAGACTGGGGGATGGCTGGAGAGATGAAGGGATGGATGGAGAACACCCTGCAGAGAAGAACTGGAGGATTCTGGTGGGTGACAAAAGGGATTTGACCTTGCCATGGGCACTGGCAGCACAGGAAGCCAGGTGTCTCCTGGGCTCATCCTCAGCAGTGTGGGCAGCAGGGGAGGGAGGGGATGCTCCCCCTCTGCTCTGCTCTCCTGAGACTCCCTGGAGCTGCCTCCAGCTCTGGGGTCCCAGCACAGGACAGTGGTGTTGAACTGAGGGTGGAGTCAGGTTGGACATGGGGGAAAAAGTCAGACCATGAAGAGCTGGCACAGGGTGCCCAGAGCAGCTGTGGCTCCCCCATCCAACCTGGAAGTGTTTAAGGCCAGATTGGACTGGGCTTGGAGCAGCCTGGTCTAGTGGAAGGTGTCCCTGCCCACAGCAGGGGGTTGGAATGAGAAGAGCTTTAAGGTCTCTCCCAGTCCAAGCCAATCTGTGAATGCACCTCTGCTCCAGGCCAGACAGCCTGGGCAGGGCCATGCTCCCAGCTCCATTAAGGCTGCAGATGAAGAGTGAGACCAGAAGATTAATAGGGAGGATATGTTGCTTTTGCTTTCTGTGTCCAGGACATGCTCAGACACCTTTCCCAGATCCCTTGCTCTGCTGGGGCGACACTTGCTTCATCTTCAAAGTCTGATGAAGTCTGGGCTGTCTCTGATTTCCCATCCAAGGAGGCTGGGAGAGGGTGAAGGAGCAAAAAGAAAACAGGAGAACAAAGTCACCCTCACCTGTCCTCTCCACTGCTCCTCCCAAGGGAGCATCACAGTCCTGAGCCTGCAGTCTCCAACACAGCACTACTGCAACTCCTGTCGCCAAGAAAACCTCCTCCCTGCCCTGGTGGGCCCAGGCACCAGGGGAAAGTAGCCCCAGAAAATCATTGCATGGTGGTAAGTGGAGCTGAGAGGGCACAGAAAGCCATGTCTGAGAGGGGCAGCTCCAGCAGGAACCAGCCCCAGCCTTGTTCCTCCAGCAGCACCAGAGCAGCAGCTCCTTGGAGCACACTGGGCTTCCCACTGGGACACATTCCCAAAGAACCTGCTGAGAGGTGAGGTTGTGCTTACAGGAGAGCACAGAGCCAACTCAGATTGGTCCAGCCAGCACCTCAGCACCCAGAGAGCTCCAAACTGTTTTTTTTACACAGCCCAGTGCTACCTCGACAGCATCAGAACTAAGTGAGCAGCTACAGTTTGCCTTCTTGCCTGCCTGACACATCTCTCCACCAGAAAATGGTGTGCTAAGAATAATAGGACCCACTCTCCAAGGAACTCCCAGCAGCCAGAAAGACTGAACAAAGTCACCAGTGTTCTCTCATGTTGAATGCCACCACCCTGAGCCTGCACAGCTAAAATTATAAAGGTGGAAGTCAAGTATCCAGGGAAGTGAACCTCCCTTCTGTCCTGGTGCAACAGTAACGGACCTGCTCGCAGGTCTGAAATATTTACTGAGTCTCTCGAAGCCTGCGGAGATGGGCTGAGCTGACAGGCTGAGAGACACAGCCTGGGATCTGAAGATTTCTGTTCCCAGAGGCAATTCATTGAGCAAACAGCCTTTGTTACATAACACAGAGCTGGAGAGCCATGGAGCACGGCCACGGGAGGGATCAACGCTCAGAGAAGAGAGAAGAGGAATGCCAGAGGAGCTCTTCCTGACCACTCCAGGAAAACAACAAATGTGATTTCATTCCTTGCTGGCTGGAATGCCACCCAAAGCCACCTCCTCTGGGACGTGGCCTGGACCAAGGACCAAGTAGGAGCAGCAGATTCCAGTGCCAGGAGCTACAACAGTCGTGGCACTCACAGGGAAGGATTTTAGGAATGGCTTTACCAGGAGCTGTGACTGAAATCTGGAGTATCACAGCGATGGTCCCAGCCCAAGGAGGAACACAGCCCCTCAGCTTTTGCAAGCCCACCCCAGTCCCACCCAGCTGGGTGGGGAGATCCTTCCGGTGCCCCTGCAGCCAGATCCGAACCTGCCGGAGCCGTGGGCTGTCACCTCCCTGTCGCAGTGGCAAAGCCAGCCAGCTGCCCACCCACTGGGCTCCAAAATAAGCCCAGGCAGCAGTGGCAAGCCAGATCCAAAAACAGTTTGTGCAGCCAGAAGAGGGATCAGCAGGAAGGAAGGGATGAGCCCCTCCATGAGACACGGATCCTGCACCTCCGCACACCGGGCAGGTGGGTAAAGCCAGGTCTCACACAGACACTGGACCTCACCTTCTCCTGCAAACAAAGAACACCAAGGGCTGGCATCTGCCTAAGCACAGTCACTTACAAAGCAGATTCCAGAGGGATTGTGCCCATGGAGTCCCTCTCTTCAGTCACTGACTGGATATGAATTGATATCACTGAGTAACATGAATTACTTCTCTTACTATCAGCAAACAGCTGAGAAAGCAGCTCTTCACCAGCAGCCAGTACACATCTCTCCATCCATCCCTCCACTCAGTGCTCCAACAGCAATGCCAATCACTGCCCATACATCTCCCAGACAACCAGCCCAGCTCTGTCCCAGTCTCAAGCACCACTCCAAAGTCCTCCAGCTCCAGGAGGGACTTGCTGGTGGTGTTGAAGGAGTTTGTATCTCTGACGGAGAAGCTACACCCACACCAAACCAAACTGCACAGCTCATGTGCCTCCAGACAAGGACGAGAAGTCCGTGACATTCTCCTGTTTCCTGGAGGAACATTCCCCTGCTTCCTGGAGGAACATTCCCCATCATCTTGCAGTGAAGGTTCCACATGATGCTGAAGTACTTGGAGATCACTACGAAATAAGCAAGGTGCTTTTCTAGAGGGGACAAGCAGCATCCCAAATCCCTGCAGAGAGGAACATCTTGCCCTGATGGCCATCCCAGGTGCCACTCCTTGCCACGTTAAACAGCAAACCCCAGTGAGCACATCCCAAAATTAGCCTCTTACAACCTACATTTTAGTGTCCTTTGGCTCCATCCCCCTCCTATGCTTCATGGGAACCTGTTTCTGAATTTCCAAATTAATCTCAATAAATTCACAGCCCTGGGTTACAAAGAGCCTTTGCATTACTGAGCAGGTTCTCTGTGGGTTCAGGAGCACAGGAGGGTGGGGGTGAGGCTGCCAGCACAGACAATGACCTGGCAAAGCAGGTCCAGAGGTGGCCACAAAAACAGTCCAGGGGCTGGGACAAAGGGGCAGTGGGGTCAGATTGCACATGGGGAAGAAATATCAGACTATGAGGGTGGTGAGGGGCTGACAAAGGTTGCCCAGAGAAGTTCTGACTGCTCCATCCCTGGAAATGTTCAAGGGCACATTGGACAGGGCTTGGAGCAAGTGGTCCACTGGTCTAGATTTAAGGTGTCCCTGCCCATGGCAGAGATGTGGAATTGGATGATCTTTGAAGGTCCCTTCCAACCCAAAGCACTCTGTGATTCTGAGTCTGTCCACTGCTGAGCCCTGCCACACCTCCTGAACAAACCACAATGCTACAAATGACTAATTTCAGATTAATGTGTGGGCTCCTCTCTTCCTGTCCAAACCATTCTTGGTATGACAAACTGAATTCTCTACAATACCAAGGCAAGGTAACGCTGTAAAACAAAACCAGAAGCATTTCCAATGTCCTGGATGTTTCCGGAAGTCATAGGAATGTCACCACCTCTTGCTCACTGCCGACTTCAGACTTTTAAATAGATTATTATGTTTTTAGGCCATGAGTGCCCTTTGCAGCCCCAAGTGGACCCCATGCCACTGCAGCAGCCAGGAGCACAGCAGCTCTTCTCTGAGCACCCCCAAACAGGAACACTGCAACATATTACAGTGAATGCACAAGAGCCTGGAGGATGACTGAGCAATAGCCTGAGACGTGAATTCCCTTGAGAAAATCTCTCACTTCCAGCCTTGGCCAAGGAAATTTTAGCTGAGGAGCAGCTGCCAGAAAAGGGGAGCCTGCAACAATTTAGGAAGGGCCAGTCCTTTCAAGTAATTACAATATCTACTGATTCGACACAGGGCTGGGTGTGTGTGGGCATCCTCCTGGGACCTCGAGGCACAGTTCCACAAACAGACATGGAATTGCACTGGGCAAGCGAGAAGTGGATGGGAAGAGGGTAGATGACCAGAGAAAGACCTGATCTCAGCTTTCCAGCCTCTAAGCACTGGGAGCACGAGCAGCACTCAGCCCATGGAAGCAACACCTTTGCCAAAATGAGGGCTGCCAGTGGCCCAGAGCCATCCTGCAGCATCCAACACCCCTGTGACACCAGCACCACGACGGAGGGCAGCAAAGGAGAGCCAGCTGGGCTCAGTGTGACACTGAAGGTGGAACCTGGGGCAGCAGAGCTGACCCCCAGCAGGGTCCAGCCCCACTCCACAGTGCTCAGCCCTGCTCTCCCTGCACAGCTCAGCCCTGGGATCCACCCATTCCACAGTAAGGGCTTTGCAGACACTGAAGATGGAAAGCCTCTGCTGACCTCACCACCCCCACAGCCAGCTCCTCTGGCTCCCCTGGGAGAGCACTGCTCCCACCTGGGAACAGGGGACCACAGCATTGATATTTCTAACTCTGCCAGATCCCCCAGGCACCCAAATGTTGCCACCTCTTGGGTGCTTGAATCCCTAACTCCAGCTCCTGGCAGGAAACCTCTTCTCTGGAAGACAAGGCTGGGGAAGAAAGAGGTCTGGAAGGGATAGATTCCTTGACCAGCCAGCAACAAATTGTCCCCAGGACAGAGATGCAAGGTAACAACTGCCCACCTGTGGCTCAAAGAGGAGCTGTAACATTTCTGGGTCCAAGTAGGTGACACTTGGTCTGTTTTGTCTTATCCACAGACTCTCCCAGGCAGCCCAGGGCAAGACAACAGCCAACCACCACAAAAAACAGCCACTTGGTCTTCCCAGCCTCCACACTGCCCCACCCTTTCAGAAATCCCCCTCTGGCAGCCTCACTGGACTCTCACCACCTCTCCAGGTCTTAAAGCCACCAGTCACCAGGTAAGTCCAAGCCCTCCCTCACCATCCAGCCATGGCCTCCTGCAGACACAGGGGGTTGTGCCTGGCTCCAGCCACCCCATCAGTGAAGCCACGAGCCCACAGGACACACAGAGCTCACAGCTCACTCACTTTCATCAGGGTTGGGTGAAGCCAGAATGGCGCTGTGCTTCCTTTTCACTTCTTCCACATTCTCTGAAATTTTATCAATGAAGCCTCGGATTTCTTCCACCTGTGAAGTGAGACAAGAAGACAGGTGGTCTGCAACAGACCTGGACTCCTGGAAAGCAAAGGGATTATTATACCCTATTCCAAAGCAACCATGACATTTCTGAACCACAGCAAACATCCTCCTGGATAAATATTTTCCAGAATTATTTCCATCCTGAAACTGTAGCACCACTGTGGAATCAGACCTTCTCCATCCCACCAGCCAGCTCTGAGTCACTGCAGTGTAATTACAGACTGTATGTCCTGCATTCTTTATAATACACTGAAAAACTTTTGGGATTTATATAAATCAGCATCAGATTGATTCCTAGACTCTGTGCCTCTGGCAGAACACTGTCGAGACTGCACAAGCCAGGCTGGTAGCAGCTCAGTCCCCCATGTCTCCCTGCTCAACAAAAAGCTCCAGAAACTCCCAATTCGATCCTCACCCCCCATTCCAGGGAGGCCACATTTCCCAAAAGATCCATTCTGGCATTTTCCCTGCACTCCTGTGCTACAGGAAGACACCAGCATCATCCAAGAGGGGAAACCTCTCCTGTGTTCTCTGCCTGCCAGGCTGCTTACCCTCTAACTCAATCTCCTCCTTTGGCTCACACCACTCCTTTGCTCATCTTCCTCCACCTGCACATCAGATTTATCCCAGTTCCCACTCCATTGCCTGCACAGATCCATTTTAACACCCCCCACACACATGCCATGCTAAGGGTGTGCTAAAAATCCGCAAGCAGATCTTTCAGCCACCCACATGCCAGAAGACAACCTCTTGTTTGGGAATGGGAGGCACAAAATTAAATCAGTCCCATGCAGAGACTGCTGCTCTGCAGAGGTGCTCTGGGGAAAGGCCTGAGAGCTGTGTGTGAGGCTTCCCTGTTCCCATGGCCTAGGAAATGGCCTTGCAGGGTTCTGGGGGAGCAGCAGCAGCAGGAAAACATCCATAGGGCAGCACAGCCTCAGGCCTGCACGGAAGCCAGGTTCCTGATGTTCAGCACTCAGCACAACCCTGAGCATCAGCTGAGCAGCACCAGCCAGGGCAGGACCTTCATCCCCATCTCCAGTGGCTGCAGGAAGCCTGGAGCGTCCACAATCTGCCCTGGTGGCAGCAGGAAGGTGTGGAACAGCTTCAAAGCCACACTGGAAGAACAAACCTCTCACCTGCTCAAAGAACTCATCCATGAAACGATCCCGGTCCACACTGACGGTGACTTCATCATCATCATCACTGTCCTTTGCCTGCAACAACAGAGAGAGAGAGGCATCAACGAGTGCTTGCTGCAGAGCTCACAGCTCTATTTCAGGAGCTCCTGTGAGGCACCTTCCCCTTCTCCTGTGCTCACTTGCTCCAAGGACTTGGCAAACACCATCTAGAGTGTGGAACACCCAAACACTGCTACTCCAAGCCCCCAGGACTCTGAGAGAGCAGAGAACAAACACATCCAGCAGTGAGGGACAGCCAAAACACCACAGCAGCCAGTGCCCCACGGCATGACCTCAGCAGTGACCATGTGACACAGCTAAGGACACCCCACATCCATGGAGTGGGAGCTCCAAGGGCACCCTCAGCCCTGTGTGAGCACATTGGCTCTGCACAAAGCCAACAGCCAACCACCACCAGATTCCAACCATGGGAAACACCAGGATGCTGCCATGGGAAAGCATGAGGGATGCCATGATGGGAAACAAGGGATGCTGCCATGGGAAAGCACGAGGGATGCTGTGATGGGAAAACACGAGGGATGCTGCCATGGGAAACACAAGGAATGCTGCCACGGGAGAAAGCAGGGGCGATGCCGTGATGGGAAAACACGAGGGATGCTGTAATGGGAAACATGAGGGATGCTGTCACAGGAAACACAAGGAATGCTGCCACAGGAAAGCATGAGGGAAGGCGCAATGGGAAAACATGAGGAATGCCATGTCAGGAAAGCATAAGGGATGCCATGATGGTAAAAACAAGGGAAGCTGCCATGGGAAAGCACGAGGGAAGCTGAGATGGGAAACACAAGGGATGCTGTGATGGGAAAATAAAAGAAGTGCTGCAGAGTGCAGGAAAGGTGGGAGCAAACAGATAATACAGCAGAACTAGTAAAGTCACAGCAGGCAAATGAGGGGTTGTCCTTGTCTGCAGAAGCGTGTGTGTCATTGTCACCAGAGATGAAAACACCTCCTGTCCCAGCAAGGCGGGGGATGCAAGCTCTCAAGGGAAGGAAAAATTACAGTCCTCCACATAAGGAGACATTTAAAAGATTATTATCCAAAGCAGTTACATGACGAAGGGAAATGGAAAATTAACAGGTTGGAAAAGTTTCTTCTTACTCCATCTTTACAAGAGAGGAAAAGCCAGTGGAATGGAGATTTAAGACAGGACTGCCTCTGCTCATCTCATGATGACTGCAGTTTTTGCAGACAGTTACACATCACCTCATGGTGTAGCCACTACAGTCTCCAGAGACAGCTCTCTTACATTGAAATAAGCCAGATAAAATATCTATTCTGCCCCCTAAAGTTGTCTTTCCACCCTACAGTGACTGATCTGGGCGGTATCATCCAGAGACCTCAGCTTTCAGCCTTGTCACCACTTGTGGCACTTTTTTCCTGGGTAACTCACTCATGCAGTTATCCCATTCATGGTTATCCAGAGCCTTTGTGATCAGAGAGCTCCCATAAACCTGGTGAAAATCTCACAATGACAAGGAAAAACAGGCATGGTGCTGCTCTTACCCACCCCTCTGCAGGCACAGGAAATTGTGCCCTAAAGTGTGAAATTGGGCCCATTTGTGGCACAGCCACTCAGGCCAGGAGCTGCTGGCACAGTGAGGCTGGGGCACGGCCAAAGCTGCCAGCCTGGGGTTGGTACATTTAAATCCCTCCAGTGATGGTGACTCCACCACTGCCCTGCACAGCCTGCTCCTGGGTTTGACAACCCTTTAAGACATTTTGCCTAACATCAAACCTAAACCTTCTCTTGAGGCCATTTCCACTTGTCCTGCCCCTTGATAACCTGGGAAAAGAGTGACCCTCACCTGGCTCCACCCTTCTGTCAGGGAGTTTAGAGAATTAAGAAGGTTCCCGCTGAGCCTCCTTTTCTCCAGGCTGAGCCACCCCAGTTCCCTCAGCCACTCCCGGTCCTCCAGACCCTTCTCCAGCTCTGTTCCCTTCTCTGGACATGCTCCAGCCCCTCAATGTCTTCCTTTTTGAGGGGCCCAAAACCCATGATTTGAGATGCCTCAGCAGTGCCCAGGCCAGGGGACAGTCACTGTCCTGGTCCTCCTGGCTACCTGTGTGCTGGTTCAGTCCCTGCAGCAGGCACTGCCTCTGTACCAGGCAGGGCCAGCTCTTCCCCTGAAGCTTTTTGCTTCCAAAATTCTGCAGTTTGCTCACACCAGGTCCACACCACCTCTCCCATTCCCTTCAGTAGTCACACTGACAGCAGCACTGAGAGCCAGAGCACAGCTCAGGCTTCAGGCAGAGCTGGATCCACAACCACATCCAACACTTCCCACACCTCCCCAGAGCCAAGGACAGGATTTGGCCACAGGTTCTTTGAAATCCTTCCTGCATGCCAGTGCCACCAGACAGCCCATTGCCTCCCCCTGCCCCCTGTCATTGTTCCAGCCTTGCTTAAAACCATCTGACCACAGTGACAGCAGTCACCCTCCAATCCTGACCCCAATGCCAACTGTGCCATTGCTTCAGCCAGCAGCAAGCCTGGCTGTAAGCTCAGGTCCACTTGGGGCCAACAACTGCTTCCAGAGCAATGCCCACATATGCTCCATTGCTCCCAGAGCCTCCCAAGCACCCACAGCACACAGAAGGAGGGCTCACCATCAAGGAGGTCACAGAGAACCATGTCCTAAAGCTAGAAATGCATGGATAGATCTTTGCTACAGAGATACAACCACAAACCAGGCTGCCATTCCACTTTACATATCACAATGACTGCTAGGTTTGTGCTGTGCTTGATTTTAAGCATCACACACTTTGGTGGGTGGCGCCAAGAGCCCACTGGATGGGCAATTACAACACAAACCCCCACCCACATCCCCCAGGATCTTGGATAATGCCAACAGATCCTGGGGACACACGTTCAGAGTGATGGAAGATGCACTTGGCAATGCAAACATCACTCTGGATGCCCGTTGCCAGGTCAGGGTGTAGAAGAAGGGAATACAGGTGACCTCATCCCTGATAAGTAACAGCTGTGTTAATTAACCCTAATGAGTAACAGCTGTATCCAATATGGATGAGTGAGATAAAAGAGGGGGGTGAGATGGTAAAGGGAGGATCATCATGGATGAGGAACTTTGAGGAGTATGAAGCAGGATCCTGGGAAGAGAGAATCACTGCTGTGAGGTCAGTCTGGGTCTGCAGTCAGAGCCTGCAAACCAATCCCTGCAGTCATAGTCCAGCAGGCAACACCCAGCAGTCAGAGGCTGCAAGGGAAACCCACAGCAGGAGCTGCTGCAGCCAGAGTCAGTGAATGGCTGGAGTTAAGATGACTAATCTATGAAGGAGAATAAACCAGGACCCTTTTCATGCTATGTTTAACAAGAAGTCTGTGCCTTGGCTTGTTTTTACCCTCTAGTAAGAGGGCTGCTGCAACACAGGGGCTCTTTCTTCCTCCACTCTGCTAAGCCTCTCCATGTCAGGGACAAGGACATCCACACCAGCCCCCACAGATGGAGGGACAACATGTGCTGCCTGCAGCTCCTGCCACCCCACCATGCACCCAACAGGATGGTCAGCTACAGGAAGGAGTCAAAGGAAAGGGGGCTGAGAGCCTCCTGTGAGGATAGATCAGGGAATTCTGGTGGGTGACAAATGGGACTTGACCTTGCCATAGGCACTGGCAGCACAGGAAGCCAGGTGTCTCCTGGGCTCATCCTCAGCAGGGGAGGGAGGGGATGTTCCCCCTCTGCTCTGCTCTTCTGAGACTCCCTGGAAGTGCTCCCAGCTCTGGGGCCCCAGCACAGGACAGTGGTGTTGAACTGAGGGTGGAGTCAGGTTGGACATGGGGAAGAAATATCAGTCAGTGAGGATGGGTTGCCAAGACAAGCTGTGGTTGCTCCATCCCTGGAAGTGTTTAAAGCCAGACTGGACAGGGCTTAGAGCAATCTGGGATAATGGAAGGTATCTGAGCCCATGGCAGGGGGTGAACAGGATGGGAAGCACCAGTCAGCTCCTGCAGCCCTGTACACAAAAATGCACCTTCAACACAACTTCCCCACAAGCCTATGCAGCTTTTTTTGCCATCGTTCAAGCAAGATCTCAATTTGCTGGAATTCTGAGCCCCTTTCTCAAGCCTGTGAGCAGAGTATTCCCACTGTTAATTTAAAATGCAGGCTTGTACAGAAACCAGGAAGGCCAGGGACTGGCAGTAGAGGAAGAGCAGCAGGAGAGCAGGGAACCTGCCAAGATACTCCTCTTCTTGTCACCTCTTGCTTGTCCTTTCCACATCCAAAACACGCCTGGCTCATTGCTCAAAGGATACCACATCCCTGCCTAGTCCTATCTGTGCTGCCCACCAGACCCTGCCATACCCAGAAATCCCAAAGGAAGGGAACCCACCACCCACAGAAGGGGTTTCTGCCAAAGCCACACACAGCCTTGTCAGAGGCACTCATGGTTGAGGGCAGACCCCTCCTGGGAGCACAAAGGCTGACGGACAGACAGAGAGATGTTATTTAGGGCAGGCACTGGACAGGGGGACTGGCACAGAGCCCAGCCAGAAGCCCCATGAAGAGGAAATCACACAGATGGAGCCTGCTGGTCAGGAGGCCACACGTCACTTTTCACTCTGAGCTGGAGAAGGGCACCATCTGTCCAACCCACGTCACTGGGAACACCCTCAGTGCCACACTGCCTCCCACCCCAGTGTCAGGCTGACCATCCCACCCCACCACCCCCCGTCCCTGAGCCAGTGAGCAGCAGCTACAGCTGCTAATGGGTGACTTGGACTGGAACCAGAGGAGATGCCACTGGGAGAAGAGCTCACAGGATGCAGGGCACTGATGGACCAGCTGCTCCCAGCATCTCCCTCTACTCTGACCCTCATTGCTCCACCCCAAGCTTGAGGTGTCCTCCCATGATTAATTCTAGTACAAAAGTAGGAACAAGATCAAGACTTTCCAAAGGAAACATAAAGCATCCCACAGCGTACAGTGTTTTAGCTTCACGCATCCCAGCTGTGAGCTGGGTTTCCAGAGTCACATGGAAAGCTCCTGTCTCAGTGAGAACTGCCTGCAGGTGCTGCTCAGCACAAGCAGCAAACAATTCTCCAGCCTGGGAACTCACAGTGTCAGGCACACCATCCTCTCCCAGTGCCCTCCACTTCTGCCTCAGGCCCTGGCAGGCAGCACCAAGGACCCAGGGCTTCCAGGCTTTTCCCCCACACAGGGGAGGTGAGGATAACCCTTCTTTGGCAAGGTTTTTATTTCTCCAGTCCACCAGAGGCCAAGCAGTGTCATCACATGGGCACTGTCCCAGCTGCTGGGATGGCTCTGGGAGCTGCTGCCTCTTCAGTGCCACTGAGCAGCAGGAGATAGATGGGGAGGGCAGGTCAGTCAGAGGTCCTCCAGCAGCTTTCAAAGCCTCACAGGGTTCAAAGTGCCCTCCACAAGGGCCAAAATCCCAAGTAGAGGCAGAGGCAAACTGTGATACCATCCCTGACAAAAAGCAGTGGTGGATGGGAAGACATCCAGAGCCCTGGAGCACCCTGGCTCTGTAGGTTTTGCAACCAGCACATGCTAACAAATTCATTATTGAGCAAATTACATCCCTGTGGTTCCAACCCACCCCAGTCCCTCCCCAAGCACTTTCTGAAAGAGGCAAAGGAGCACAGAACACCTGAAGAGACTTGATGCTTGCTCTCCTCCAAACAGAGAAGCTGGCAGGGTGTGCTGTGCAGGGCATAACCAGGTCTCTGCCACCTCAGCAGTGGCCACACGCAGCCCCAGGTTCCTGTCCTCTCCTGTCAGTGCTGAAGATGGATTTGACCACGTCCAGATGCATCCAGGGAGCTGCTGCAGGCAGCAGAGGCAGAGCAGAGGAACAATAGGCTCAGCCACTGCTGGGCACATCTGAACCAGACACATCCCTCTACCAAGCCCTGCTGGCATTTTTTCCTAGCAAATGCATCCAAACAGGCAGTGACCCTTGCCTCCAGCACCCCACGGGGCTGTGGGCCCAGGCCATGCTGCCCCCCACCCTACCAGAGACAAGACAAACCTCACAAAACCACAAGGGAAAGAAAAAGCTGCCATCCCCCTTTCAGGGACCACTCAGTGAAGCAAAGGAAGGCCTCCTCCCTGACCTGCAGGAGGCTGCTCAAGGGCTTCGCTCCCAGGCTGCATCTGTTTGTTTATATTTACAAACACCTCCGTGCTGCTCTGCCCAGCTGAAGAGATCCCAGCCATCTGGGCTTGCCTTGCTTTGTAAAATGATGCCCTTGCTGTACCAAGACCAGAACACACCGGGATGCACGGGCTGCTCCTGGGGATCCCTCTGAGCAGCTGTGGGTCACGTCTGGGCTCGTGTCCCCACACAGAGTGGCACACAGCGGGGTCCAACACCCAACAGCAGTCACCTTGTTCCCCACACCCAAACCCCCAAGCCCAGGGCACTGCTGCTGACACCCAGAGCTCCCAGGGCACCACATTGCAGCATGCAGCTGTGCAGGGAAGGGCAAGGTCGGAATAACAACTCAACAGCGAGCAGCACTGATATCTCAGCATCCCACAGAGCCTAAAGGACATGTAGGAGAGCACACAGACACTCAGATCTCTGGAAACATCCCAGCCTGGCTCTGCAATGCCTGGCAGCACGAGGGCAGCTCAGCACAGCCTCACCTGGACAAGGCCCAGAGCACCCACAGATCTCCCACTCACCCAATGAGTCCCTCACCCTGGGGCTGCCCTGACCTCCCCACATTTCAGGGTTTGCTTTAGGCATCTGCAGTAGCCAAGAAAAGCCCTTCAAGCAGAGTCCTGCTCCTGAAGGTTTCCAGGGAGGTGGTGTCAAGGCAGAGCATAAGGACAGCCTGGGGGTACGCTCCCAGGAGACAGCCCTGAAGAGCTGAACCACTCAAGACCATGGTTGGAACTACCTGTGGTCTCAGCCTCAGCCCTTTTTGCAGACCATAGAGCTGTGCACCACAATAAACTGGCCATTCCATGGCACACAGGCCCCAAACCCAGCTGTGTCCTATTCCAGCCTGTCACCAGTGGTGTTCTCCAGGGATCAATGTTGGAGCCACTCCTGTCTCACAGCTTTATCAGTGATGTGGACAAGGGGATCGAGGGTACCCTCAGCAGAAGACACCAAGTTGGGCGAGATGTTGACTTGCTGGAGGGCAGAAGGGATCTGCAGAGGGATCTGGATGGGCTGAATCAATGGGCCAAGGTCAATGCTACAACATTCAATGAGATCAAGTGCTGGGTCCTGCACTGGGGTAACAACAACCCCATGGAATGCTCCAGGCTAGGGGCAAAGTCACTGAAAAGCTGGGAAAGGCCTTGGGGTGCTGTCTGGCAGGAGCTGAACATAAGCCCAGATGGGCAAGAGGCCAATGGCACTGGGCTTGTATCAGAAATTATGTGTCCAGCAGGACCAGGACAGTGATTGTCCCCCCGTGCTGGACACTGCTGAGGCACCACAGACCTTGGGGTCAGTTCTGGGCCCCTCACAACAAAAAGGTCATTGAGATGCTGGAGCATGTCCAGGGAAAGGAATGGAGCTGGGGAAGCGCCTGGAGCACCAGGAGAGGCTGAGGGAGCTGGGGGGCTCAGCCTGGAGAAAAGGAGGCTCAGGGGGGACCTCACTCTCTACAATGCCCTGACAGGAGGGTGGAGCCAGGTGGGGGTCAGGCTCTGCTCCCAGGGAACAAGGGACAGGACAGGAGGAAACTGCCTCAAGCTGTGCCAGGGCAAGTTTAGCTGGATACTGAGGAAAATTTCTTCAGGGAAAGGGCTGTGCAGCCCAGCTGCCAAGGCCCAGGCTGTGCAGGGCAGTGGTGGAGTCACCATTCCTGAAGGGATTTAACAGATGTGTAGTTGTGGCACTTGGGGTTAGTGCTGGCCATGGCAGTGCTGGACAAACAGTTGGATCTTAGAGGGGTTTTCTAACATAAGCAATTCTAGAATTCTAATATTCACCAAAACCAGCCCAGAGCTTCCCATTAACAACTTTTTTTATAAATAAAAGTCCAAGGCACAGATGACTTCAGCATTCAGCAACACTTGCATGAGTCAGGTAGAGTTTCTAATTTCCAACGCTAGCAGTGCAAGGGAGAACATGATTTCCAAGAGTTTTGTTCTTAGGTGCTGACTTGCATTCCTGCAAAATAATTCCTAGCCTTTGGCACAAAGTCCAAGCCTTTTATGAGAACCATGATTATCCTTAAGCTCAGTTTTAGAAGAAAACAGGTAAAATTCTCCTTAACTCTGAAGAACAAGTGTCAGAGGTGACAGAGTTGCCACCAGTCCTGGAGAGGGCAATGAGCTGAACTCACTGACCTCCTTCTGTAGCTCTGAAACACAGACAGTAGGATATCACCTACTGGAAAAGCACTTGTACTTTACAAATTTACTTGTACTTTATAAATTTACAGTCATGGCTGAAGAATAATTTGGTTAAAAACAGACTTAAATAATCTGAAAGCAATTTCTTAACATCCTCTAAGTGGCATCATCATTGTTACAGCTCCTGTGCAGAGCATCCCATGGGCAGCAGAAGGACTTGCAGCCACAGTGCTCATTTCTTATCTCCACTGCATCCACCAGAGTCAGCACTCAGAGAGGTCTCTGCTGGGATCATCACCGTGCTTTGGTGTCTGCCAACGTCACCAAGGCCTGGTGATGCCCACTAGTGACGCTGCAGTCTGTCCTAGGAAACTGTCAGCAGAAAAAGAAGGAAAGCCTCAGGCAGAGAAGGTGACACAGGCAGCACCACAACTCCCATGGCTGTGGGATCAACACAGTCCACAAATCCCATTTATCCCTCAAATCCCATTACCCGTGCCAAACAGGCACTCATGGAACATACTGATTTGGAATGGATCTTCAAGGACGATCCAGTCCAAACCCCTGCCATGGGCAGGGACACCCTCCACCAAACCAGGTTGCTCACGTGGTCATGAAAGCTCAATAATGTTTGGTTCTCTCGTCTAGACCCTGTCAAAGAACCTCAGCACCATCCAGGTGAGACACCTGATCCTCCCAAAAGGCAAAGGTCTTCTGGAAAACCAAACCAGTTGTCACCCTTGGTTTTCCATGTTTTACTTTGCCTCCATGTTTTCATTTATGCCTTCTGATGTTTACAGAACTTGGAGCTGAGTTCTGACACTTTTTATGTAAATAATGAGATGTTTACGTATTTCTCCTCTAGGAGGAGTTTCTTGAGTGATGGTGATGTTCACCAACGAGATTGAAAAGGTGGCGACATCTTGGACCAATGTCTATTCCTTCTGTACAGTTGTATATATTGGAGTCAGAATTTAAAATAAAGAGAACATCCTTGCTGACCTTGGAGCTTGTCCCTGCCTCTCCTTTCGTGTCCTATTGCGACAACCAGTCATTTCATACACAAACCCAGAGTCTGACAGAACCTGAGGGAAGACAGAGAAAAGGGCAGAGCTCATACTGGAAAACCTGCAGCACATATCTGCAGAAGCACAGCAGGACGGAGATGGCCACAGTGGCAGCACTCTCCTGAAAACTCACAAGACAGTGAGCAGAAAACTTCATTTTTAGTTATTCCCCATGAAAAGAAACTGGGGTCTGCAAGTATTCACTAGAATCTGGAAAACTGCACTGTTAACAGAAAGTTCAGTCCCACCCTGCAGCAGATTTTGATGCTGCACAGCCAGGTCTGCCCCCTGCACTAGGGTGTATCCTGAGGGGCCTGTGGATGCCTGAGGAGGAGGAGGCAGCAGGAAGGAGGAACCTTCTCCTGTAGAAAGAACATGCTGGCCTAGGAGCAAATGAACACAATTTGGGCAGGAGATTTGGAATTCTACCACCAGTCAGGAGCTGGTCTAGTGGAAGATGTCCCAAATTATGGCAATAGGGTCGGATGATATGGTTCTTTGAAGGTTCCTCGGCAAATGAGAGGAAACTTTTCTTGAGCCTGAGCTCTCCAGGGCTGCTGGAGCAGAAGGACTTCCTGTTCTCCTCTGGATGTCCCCAAGATGTGCTTTTGGCCAGGAGACGTCCTGGGCTCCACTCACTACTTCCATCACCCCTGCAAAAGGTGATGGAGGAAGAGACCCTCCTGCCAGGGGAGCAGCTGCATCACTATGGAGAATACTCAGAGTATCACTGAAAAAGGTTGAAAGATGTTTCAGAACATCTCTCGTGGGACCTGAGCACCCAGAAGTCAGTCTGCTGTGTCAGCCCCATCCCTGGAAGTGTTCAAGGCCAGGCTGGACAGGGTTCAGAGCAATCTGGTCTAGTCGAAGGTGTTCCTGCTCATGGAAAGGGTGTTGGAACCAGATGGTCCAAAGGTTGAAGGTCCTTTTCAACCCAAACCACTCTGTGAGCCCAGGTCACACCACATACCACAGGCTGTCCCCTGTTCACAGCCATAATTCTGCTCCCTGGTTTGGGGGGCAAAAGCAGTGCCCACATTTCCAACACCAGCCCTGGTTCCGGCCACTGCAGGCAGGGGCAGAGGCAGAGGTGCAGAGGTGCAAGCAGGGTGATGTCACAACACATCACCCCTGCCCTCTCCCTTTCTCTCAGCTCAGCAACACTTTCTACTCCTTGTGCTTCCACAGTTGCCTCGTTTCATATATTTCCTAAGCAAAGACAGCCTCTTTGGCTTTGTGCCTGCTCTGGTCCTGACACAGCACTGCTCCATCTCCATTTCCCATGCTGTCCTCTGCTTGCCCTCCCCTCCCCATGCATCTCCTCCAGGATCATCCTGCAGATGATGGTGCAAGGACACTCCCCTGAGGCAGGTGTGCTCAGGTCACCTGGAGCCAGGACAATATCACACACTTTGTCTTCCTGGTCTTCCACCCGAGCTCGCTCTCCTCCTTTTTTGCTAATATACATAATTTTCTGGAAGCAGCAATTTATCACAGTACTTAGCTTAATGAGCCTTACTGTACATGTTCTGCCTGTAGTGATAATTTTGCATATTTCCTGAGAAATCTTGTTAACGGGAAGATACATGGCAAAACAAACATTTGTACAGCTTCCGAGCAGCTCACACACAAAGACACTTCGATTAAAACAACAGAGATGAGGCTGAACCCTTTTGGCTCCAGCCTCTCAGACACCCAGTGCACAGCTGATGTATCTGGCTGCACTCATTCTCACTCTGTGGTGCCCACAGATTGACACCAGGTCTCAGTGGGTCAAGAATATTCAAGTATTCAAGTTGATTTCAGTGGGATCACCAAACCCCCATGCACCAGGCCTGAAGCTCCCCAACACATACCAAGGGACCCTGGGGCTCAGTGTCCCCTCTGAGGTCTGTCTGTCCCTCAAACCCACCACCCCACCAGGCCCCTCCCAGGCTGGGGACATGACACACCACCCAGGGCTGACCTAGAGTCCGGGCTTTGCCTGCAGCCATGTTTAAAGCACAGAAAAGGGTTTTCCCAGTTTTTGGCTTGCCCTACCACGGTGTGCACCCACTGCTGTGAACAGCGTCCCTGTGGCACAGGGACATCCAGGATCCCTAACTGCTGGGGAGCACAAGAACAGCTCACACAGGAGCATGTAGGGCTCATCTACACCACTCCTGTCACCTTCTTCCTTGCCCAGCTGCCCAGCCCAGCAGACCCCAGGGGTGAGGATTCACCAGCATCCCACCCCACGACCCCAAGGGAGCAGGCAAAGCAGCTTCCCTGCGCCGGTGCCTGTGAGGCCAGGAATGTTCTAAGGGCAGCCATGATGTCTGACCTGCCACGGCAGCTCTGCTCCTCCCCACCCTGAAAAAAACCAGCATTTCAACGACGCTAAAACCCATCAAGCTCAGCCGGAGCAGGCGGCTGCGGGAGCTGCGGACGCGCCACAGCCACCGGCTGTCACCCGGCACGTGACAGTGACAGCCCCACTCCCGACCGGGAGGGACACAGGACAGATGAATTATTTACGTGACCCTTCTGGCTGAACAGAACAGCTCGAAAGCACTCACGGCAACGAAGAGGGTTAAAAAGGGAAAGGAAGATGGCATTTAAACAAGTGAATATATTCATCTGCAAGGTCTGCAGGGACTTCTGCAGCCGGGGGGTTCTGGAAAAGATGGAGACACACACAAGACTCGACCTCTGCAAACAGCAACTGTGGTCGACTTCACATTTGTGCCCCTAGGAGCGAAAGCCTCAGTAGGAACAGCATGGAATTAAGAGGAAGGGAAGGAGTGAGGTCGGGCTGTGAGCCCTGCAACTGCTGCAGATTTCACTGCTGCAAGAAGGGAGAGGGTGGATCCACGGAGCCGGACCTGGAGCTCACCTCGCTGCCTCTCTCCCTTTATTTCTAACTGGCAGGAGGCAGCACCGGGAGCAGGGACTTGGCTGTCAGGAGTGGGGATTGAGCCAGCTGGGGAGGGCATGGCACGGCACAAACACACAAATATTACTGCAGAAATGCACACAAAAACAGCTGCTGGAGGTGAACAACGGCCACAGGGGGAAAGCACACCCCAAAATATGGGCCCTGCCAATGGCTGGCGGGTTGGAACTGGATGGTTCCCTCCAACCTAAACCACTCTGTGATCCTATAACACTGGTACATCTCCCTCACTTCCTCCCACTCTCAAAACACCATTCATAATTACTCCACCATTTGGACCCATGTCCCATCCTGGAGATCCCAATGTCTCACACAAACTGAGCTGTCAGCTCTGTGGCAGGACAGAGCACCATAGGACTCTCACAATCCTGCATGTACACAGCATCTCATCAGGGTTGCTTTTGGGGGTGGTGGGGAACAGAACCAGCTCCAGAACCAATCCAGATGGGCAGGAAAGACCACTCATAGCCACAGCTGTGACACCTGCACAGAAGCCACTGCAAAGGTCTGCTTGGCCTTATCCAAGGCATTCTGCATGGCCCATCCTCAGCTGTTCTCCTCCACAACAAGAGAACATGTTTCATCTCTAAGTTAAATTTCCTGTCCCTGGTTCAGAGCAGACTTGGGGGCATTACTCCCACAAGGGCACCGAATAAGCTCCAGCAAGTCTGATCCAAAGCAGAGCTGAAACTCAGAAAAGAGCTGGGATTAGCATTTTGAATTTCAAGTACCATTTTAAAAATCCCATTAAGACATGGAGCTCCTGTTCTGTAAAGCAGTGACCGCCCTGCATCCCCTCCTCCGCTCCAACAATGCCAGGTCTTTTTTTAATTAATCCTTCTTTTTTATCATCCCTGGCAGAATTTAGACACATTATTAACATGGGAAGAACCAACCCAAGCTATTAGTGAGGCAGCAGAGAGGGAACAAGTTCAAATGCTCCTGACTATGTGTCCACTGCAGCATCTCGCTCCTCCCTGGTGTCTGCCACCAAGGGTGTAAATCCATGCTGCCTCACTCACTGCAGTCCTGCCAGGGAGCACCCACTCATATTCAGGGCAACTGGATGCTCAAAAGCATTCCTCCATCCCCAGGAGTCCCCGGGAAGAATGCTGCACCCTCAGCATGAGGCTGATGAATAAGGAGCAGCAGCGGGAGTGAGGCGAAAACACATTTTATTTTTCTTAAGGCGTATTTAAAGCAACAGAGAAATTTTAAAATACTCCATGGCATCACTTCTCAGCCAGCGCCGGCTGCCAAAAGGACATTCATGAGGCTTCTTTTTACTATTATTATTAAAAAGCCTGCTTTCCAATCCCATTTCACAGCCTGTGCTGGTGGTGGAGACAGAGCCCCATGTTTGGGTGCTTTCCAGGCAGAGTGGGGAGGCAGCTCTTGGGGGAGCTTCTTCCTCTCACAGAACCCACAGCCACCCCTGGGCATCAATAGCCAGCCCTGGGCATTCAGAGCTGCCCAATCACCCCAACAGCTACCCCATCATCCCTGACAGCTACCCCCTCAGCCCCTTGCTGGCATCACCCCAGCTCCATCCTCCTGGTGATTTTCAGACCAGACCAAACTCCCAGCCAAGTGACCCTGGTGGGAGCTCTGATGCCTGACCAGACTGGACACCCACAGTGGTCCCCACTGCCCCCCACTCTCTGGCAGTCTTCCCCATGGGACAGGTCCCCCTTGCAATCCTAGGGGGCTCTGCAGCGCCAACCGTGAAGTAATTTAAAAAAATAAAATCCACAAAAAAACAACCTAACAAGAAAAGGCACCAGAGGGAGGACCAGGGGGTGGTATAGGGTGGGGGCTGGAGCAGCACTCCGGGATTTCGGGTTCTGCCCCTCCGGCCACTGCCGCTGTCCCCAGAGCTCGGCCGCACGCGTGGGCAGCAGCACCACCACCGCGGCCCCGAGGGTGCAAGAGCGGCCGGGGCATGGGCAGCGGGGGGCACCGGAGGCTCCCTGCACCGATGCTCCATGCGCGCAGCCGCCGCCGCCTCCCACCGCCCGCGCTCCGGGGCCGCGGGGGCTCGGGGCCTCCGAGGGGCACAGGACCGGCTTGGGCCGCACACGGAGCCCGACGCCGCCCGGACAAGCCGGGTCACCGCACCGGGGTCGCCG